>JBDJHY010876037.1:0-25165 GCA_039654485.1 Withania somnifera
GTGTAATTACATTCTCTCGATCTTAGACCACACTACTAGACATATCACAAGCACAAATTAATATCCCAGTCTACAATGCACAAAAATAAACCTAGCCTACCTGGGTACTTGCGAAAGTCACCGAAATTCACACATCATGTGCTCGAAGCTCCAACATAGCTAAATTCACCCCAATCTATAAAATTAAGAATCCAAGGATTAAAACATAAATGATAGGACCCATAATGAATTAGAAACCCGGTCCAAAAGTAGGTCCTAAACCAGCCTTACGAGCCCCACAACCTAGAAAATTAAACTAACTATACCAACACAGAGCCCTTAACTCGGGGGACTCATAGTCTAAAATTGATCTTAAATAAATAAGGAATCAAGGGACAAAACAAGGTTTAAAGTAAAAAAAAAAAAACTCAAACATTTTACATAGGATAAAAGAGGAAAAAAGAACAAGAAATATAGGGGAAAATGTGCTCCATGAACTCACACGCTACTCCCCACCACTCCCTTATCTCTAAGAACTCAAAAACCATCTCCCAACGCCTGGCTATGGTAATTTTTGAAGAAACCAAACGGTTAAAAATGAAGGGGATGATCCCCTTTTTATAGACTAATTTAGCCATTGGGGCAACCTCGCCAAGGTGAGATAACGCTTGTTGGGGCGGCCTCGCAAGGGCAAAGCCTTGGGCACAGGGATGATGGTGTAGGGTGACCCAAGAGTCGCTAGGGTGATCTGCAACCTACAGCAAAATATGAACTCTCCAAGGGGCCTAAAACGAGCATCCTGGGTCCGATTCTAGTAAACTAAGAGTGAATATTTTGGGTGGAAACCACACTACGGATATAATATAATCAATGAAACAACCAATCGAGGTTGTTTAAGTGAAAGGACCCCAAACACGAAAGGAGCCAATTTTTGGACTTTTCACAAATCGACTCAAAACAAGTCAGGACACCCCGGGAAGTGAACCAATAACTCAACTAGCCCAAAATCAATATTTTAAAAATGATTAAATTGTCTGAATTTTGATCTGAAGCTCCGATCTCTAAAAGACTACCAAGGCTCCAAAATGATCTTTGGATGTTGAATTTCTACAAAACAACCCAAGCTCAAAATGAAAAGCCCGGGACACGAACTTTAGGTCCACCTAGACCAATGATGGATTCGCAAGCTAATAGAACTATTAGAATTCCATTCCAACTGTGTTTACTACAATTTCACTCTCAAGATACACTATTTCAAAACTGAAACTTTAACATAGGGAAACCGAGATATCGGACAAATGAGACACCAAGACACTAGCTAAGCTAGTGGTCCCAGCAAGTTATAAATGACTTGGAGAAACTACTAGACATCTCTAAGCATATAAAAAGACAATAATCAAGGAAATAACTGAATGGGTCATTATCGTATCTAACCCCAATAGGCCCATAGGCAACAACAACAAACAAGTAGCTAGACGACAAGTAATGAGGCTATAAGAAACCTACACGAATAATTTTATGTCTTTTCTAAGTACTAGGTAAATAATAATAGAGTGTATAGTCCACATAAGAATGAACATTCAAACTCTATTATCCAATAAGATCGAATAAGACTACAAATAACTCAACTACATTAATTAGCCATATCTTCCTTAATCTTTAAGGAGATTTGCTGAAAGAAGGGAATAGTATTAACATACCCTTTTTCTGATGGTTCAATGAAGTAATATTACCTCTGAATGCATCCCACAATGCTAAAACATGTAATGAACTCTACCAAAATAAGGATAATAATTACTATGACATTTCGATAATCGATACAAATTTCCTGGTATATTATAATTCGGGGTGTAAGGTAGCAATAAACTGATAAAAGGTAGTTCTTACATTACTAAAACTCCCTAATCATTTCCAGAAACTCAAAAAACTTCTATAATATCACCCCCATAACAACCATGATTACAAACTATATCAAAATGATGGGCTGGCAATATAAAGCAACTTCCATTAAGCATCAAAGCTAAGAACATCAACATCCATGGATTATTTTGTTGGCTTATCTCTAATTTTTCTAGATTTTTAGATGAAAATTTTGAAGTTAAAATAAATAAAATACTATTTTATAAAGAATCATCGATCAAGTAATGGCCACCTTATATGCCTATTTTTGAAGTCTCATAAAAACACAATTATCTTTCAATTTTGAAGTCATATGGTAAAACTATTTGACTCATTAAAAACTAGACTTTAGCCCTTGAATTTGATGGGTCATGGGCCTTCTAACTATTGATTTCTTAGGATATAATCTCTGCGATTGATCTCAATGACAAATATATGGATCAAATCATAACTATCATAAAAGGTTGTAACTATGGTAACTTATGTCAGCCTATAATGTCATCACTTAGGATCTTGGAATGGGTATAGATATTTGTATCTCATATCATCTTTGATTTATGATGTTGTTTCCTTGATGTTCTTGTTCCTCCATAAGACCTTTATGGAAGCCACATCTTTGGTCCTTAATCTCCAAACATGCCAATCTAATGTTGAAAGTGAAATCTCCTTAAAGGATAAATTTTCTAAAATATGAACATCCTCCAACTATGAAGGCACTCTAGCTATAATGAACTATCTGGAATTTTCTTGCTTTCTACCTTTTTCTTTGTTTAAAGCCATCTGGTAGTTTCTCCAAGTAATTTATGACTTACTGGTACTGGTATCTCGGTGTTCAGGCAGCTTGTTTGCCTGTTATCTTAATTTTCCTATTTTGGAGTTTCAGTTTTGAAATAGTGGAACTTGAGAGTGAAATTCTAGTAAACGCGCTCAGAATTGAATTATAATAGTTCCATTAACTTTGAAATGTACATTTTGGTCTAAATAGCCATAAGTTTGTGTCCCCATATTTTCATTTTGAGTTTGGGCTATTTTGTGGAAATTCAGCTCAACTAAAGCTCATTTTGGATCCTGAGTGGACTTTTGGTAATCGAAAAATTGTATTGGGATTTAAATGATTTCATTAGCTTTTAAATGGTGATTTTGGGATATATATTTATTGGTTCACTTCTCAGGATATTTGATCTCATTTTGGATTCATTTGTGGAAGTTTAGAAATTTTTTCTTTTGAGTTGTTTTAAGCTTAGGGGTTCTTGTTGCTTTAATAACCTCAATTTATCATTTCGTTGATTCTACAGAATATGTTTTCCACTTGAATTACATATCTAGTTTGTTTTTGTTGGACTCCAGTATGATTTCATGGCTTCATTTGGAAATTTAGCTTTTGTCAAAATTTTCAGCAGAACCAGGCCTTCAGCATGTTCGTGAACTAGAACTACATATATGATTCCATTTTCTTTTATGTGATTGATCCAGGGTTGATGCGATCGTGGTTATTAATGATAGGGATGTTAGGTGCGGTCACGCCAAGCCTTCAAGATCGTGCCAATGTGCAACCAGTTTATAAACTGGTAGCAGTGTTTCAGTTCACTTCCAAAACATTTATCTTTAAATTTCTCTCGTCCCTCATCCATATGCCCACAAATTTAAGGGGTAATTGTGGAATTCTTTAGTATTAAGCCGAGAATTGTCTTCCTAAACACCTTGACCTCAAATTTGATAGGTTTCTCCCTCCCTTGCTCTCCTCTTTAAGATTTGCATGACCTCTAATTGTGGAATTGCAATCCTATGGTCGATTGTAGTAAATCCTTGGTAATTAGTGAGCTGGTATGGTGTAGGAACTATAGTCAACCTTCTCCTATGATTCCTCTTTGCTTCATGTGCATTTTGTACCTTCTTTCCTCTAAAACTCCATTTACAATGTTTTGCAGTTTTTTCGTAATCTTTTTTTGGCCAATTAAGGACCTTTTAGAGGTCTAATTTAGCATAAAATGAAACCACAAGTTCCTTAAGATGAGGCCTTTGTGCCAGCATTTTTAGTTTAATTTTTTGAGCTATGGGGCTTATGGGCCTGTTTGGGGACCGTTTACTGACCCAATTTTCTAAATTCAAATACGAGTCTTATTCTTCATGTTTTAATTCATGGATCATAATATTATAGTTTTGGGTAATTTCAACTGCTTTTAAAGATTTGGTCCTATAATACACATTTTTTGAGGACTTTTATCGACACCCAAATAGGCTAGGTTTATTTACTTGCATTGTAGACTGGGCTACTATTTTGTACTTATGATGTGTCCAGTAGTGTGGGTTGGGTTTTAGGTTGATCATTGCTTTTTAGTTGACTTATGATTACTTTATCAATTTACGAAGGCCCGTGAAGGGTCATAGAGATGAAAGGTTGTTTTTCTGGCTCATGGTCTTACCGTATGTGTGCCACAGACCCTGGGGACTATTTAAGTTATTGCACGATGAGTGTGGTGAGATGAGCTTTTATCTGGTGGCCTTTGGACGATCTTAGTCTCTTGTTGTTTTCGTTCCTATTGTTATTAGCATTGTTGTAGCTATGTCGTGATCGGGAAATTAAATATTATCAGTTTTGACTTATTTAACTGGTGTTGATAGGTCTTAGACCCTGTATTCCATTTAAAAGGGTAGTCTTCTAGGGAATAGACCTTGAGTTATGATATATGAGGTATAGGTTCCCAATATGGGTACTGATGGGGTACTTACCCTGCTCTCGAGTTTAAGGCATAGTCCTCCAAGGCACGGACCCTGAGTTTGGAAAATGTGGGGCATAGACCCCTAAGAATATTACTGATGAGGGACAAATTCTTGAGATAGGTACTGATGGGGCATTTAACCTGATCTAGAGTTTGAGGCGTGATCTTTCGAGGAACGACCCCCGATCATGGTATATGTAGGGCATAGACCCCGGAGTTTGTCATTGGTAGGACTTAGACCCAGCTCTTGAGTTGGTAAGGGCATAAGTCCCTAAGATTTGACACTGAGAGGGAGGCCCAGGGTATGACAAGATATGACTCATATTTACCTTCCTACACCCCCGTGTATTACTTTTTTATTGTTTGTGCTCACTGAGATTAAGGGGGTTCACGGTAGGTTTTTGTGTGTTACTTTCTACTTCTTACTTAACTGTATTTTACTATTCGGTCCTTTATCCATGGCGTATATATATATATACATACATATATATATATATATATATGGACATATAGAAAGGGGCTCTTGGCTCAGCTGGAGTGCAGGTACATTCCCTCACTTTGATTTAGAGTTTTCAAATAGTGGTTACTGCCCATACGTGTCTACCATGTTGTAGTTCCCTATACATCTATACTTACACTCTATTGATGGTATTGCACTCTGCTATCTTATCTTTCCACATATCTGTTAGTTTTACTTCTTTGACCTGTTTTACTTCCTCTCCCTTTTAATTGTACTTTATTTCAGCCCAGCGCCCTATGACGCTACTAGGTACCTTATTTTGTAATCATGTTACACTTTTGTACCTTTTTTGTGGTAAAGATAATACTAGGGGTTATCATGTGGAGTATATACACCTAGTTACGGAGATTATGGTGAGCTTTTCCATAAGAGCCGACCGTGGTTTCCTTGATTTCCAACTAGCTTTATTTTATCTATAGTAGGCCTTGTACACTATTATTTTTGTATGGGTTGCGTTGTATATCTTTATCTTCTTGGTACTCTATATAGTAGCTCTATGTGCCATTGACACCAGGTTTTGGGATTTGGGTTGTATATGTATTTCTTTTGCTTTCACTTTTACGTATATTTGATTATGTTTTTCTTTTATGTTGGATGATTCGAGAGTGTATAGCCCATTATACGTTACTTCAGGTTGTAGGGTTTGACTTTTCTACTGGAGGGAAATAGATGCCATCATGACCTAAATTTTGGGTCGTGACACTAACTCATAAGCTACTCAGCCTACCTTCCTGAGAATCTAATATGTCCCAAAGAATCTTGGACTAAACATGCCCTTCTTGCAAAATTACATAACTCCTTTTAAAGGAAAGACTTCCAAGGATCCCCAATCATCTGTATTGAACTCTAAGTCCTATTGTCACACATTAAAATATGATTTCTAGAGGATTTGAGATGTTAATAACTTTTTTTGAAATAAGCTTAACCTTCTCAACTACTGGTGCACTATATCAGGTCCGATTAACCCTGAATCACCCACCTCAAGCAATACAATGAGGGATCTATATTTTTGCTCATATAAGGCCTCATTAGGAGCCATTCTAATACTATAATGGTAACCATTATTATATGCAAACCCAATCAGAGGCAAGTTGTCATCCTAATTATCCTTGATATCTAGCAGACATACCTGTAAAGTATCTTTGAGAATCTAAATTGTGCGCTCATCCTTGTTGCCTGTTTGAATATGAAAAGATATGTTAAGATTAACCGACATCCCTAGAGATTAAGAAATCCAGAAGTTAGTTGTAAATTGTGCCCTCTATCAAAGATAATAGATACTAGTACACTATGCAACCTAACAATCTCTCCAATATATAGCCATGTTAGTGGTAATTTTAATGAATGACAACAATATTATAGAACATTGTGTAAAACCTTTAAGAAGGTCATCTTAAATGAATTCTGAAAGTATCATTGTACTGCATTAATGATGGAAGATAATATGGCTACGTTGGAACAACACTGATATTTAGAGAAAGTACTACATTAATGACTGAAGATTTTAGAGCTATGTTGGTGCTTCTTTGGAATATGATGATCATTAAAATGCACATGTTAACGTTGAGAAACTTCTTCTTGAAAGAATAAAAAACATTGGTTGATGTAGAGACTCAACATTCATAATGGAGTCATCAATAAGATGATCCTCCCTTATTCTTGAAAAGAGATCACCATCTTAACTCTTTTCAGGATCAATACCCTTATGTTGTAATGGCTAGTTTCCATATATTTATAAGGGATTTTTCTTTAAGAGGAGAAGCCTAAAAGTCCTAAAACTACTTTTTGAGAAAGATATGTATGATAATAAACTTTATGATTTTTCTTCATTTCTTTTGTTCTTCTTTGCTTTAATTTTAACAATAATTGTATCACATAATGAGTACTCGTGTAGACAAAAAATAAAGGAGGGAGAAACTTGAGTGAGGTATAACAGTTAAATTAAAATGTTTACTAGGATCCTAATAGACTCATTATTCATTGTGATAGAGCTGAGTTAAGAATAATTAGTAAGGTCTAGAATGTGTTTGCTAGGATTCTAATACACTCAGCAGATTGTGAATTCACTAAGCTCCTAACAGAGTCAATAGGTTGTGTTTTCACTGTGCTTCCAACAAACTCAGTAGGTTGTGTGTATGGTGAGCTCTTTAAAGACTCTGTAGCTTCTTATGTATTCGTTGAGATTCTAAAAAACTCGATAGGGTGTGGCTATGTTCTTTTATAGGCTTAGCTTTGTTGTAGCGTTCTTAATCATACTCAATCATTGGAGTAAAAGTTGTAACATTGAGTTATTTGATACTCAATAGATGATAGGAAAAAAAAGTGGAATCCTCTTACAACCCAAGAATATTGGATTAAGGCTTATTTTTATCCCCAACAAATATAAAATATCATGTGTATATTTCCCTTTTTGCACAGTTCGTACATACTTTATTGACAAACTGTTGTAAGTGTCCACTATATCTGTAAGATAGCCGACTAAGGAAAATAAAAATTTCAACTCACCCCCTCTTGCACTTTCAATCAAATCATAGCAAGGTGACACATTCATTGCATAATAGAATATGAGTAAAGACCATGGCTCAATATAATGCTGGAGCATTATTTCAAAAAGGCACATCTAAAGCAAGACCACCTTATTTTAATGGGAAGCATTTCTCTCATTGTAAAATAAGGATAGAGGCCTTTATAAGTCATATGATGTCAAAGCATGAAGGATGATAAATATGGTGGATATACCAATTCCTCTACATAAAACAAAGATGGATTTGAGAGTGTTATTAAACCTTCATTAGATAACTACACAGATGAGCAAATGAATATAATTCAAATAAACTCCAAAGCTAAAAACATTCTGTATAGCTCTATAAGTGGAGAGGAGTATGAGAAGATTTCTAATTGTGAATCTATAAAGAAAATGTGGGACAAACTTGAAGTCACGTATGGAGGCACTAACAAGTTCAAGAAAATAATCATGAGTCAGTTTGTTAATGATTATAATTTTTTCCAAATGATGGATGGAGAAACTATCAAATAGATAATTGCTATGTTCCTTGGAGAATTCAAAGATGCAGGAAACATATCCCGTGACTGATCAAATCTCTAGAATCCTGAGAAGTCTTCTACACTAATGGAATACTAAAGTTGTTACTATTGAAAGTATGGATACAAGCAAGCTTACATATGATGAACTAAGATGTTACTTGATTTCCTTTGAAAAAGCACATCTCAATTAAAGGAAACAGGAGGAGAGCAAGAAAAATACCATTTTTTTTCAAATCAACATATGATTCTAATATGAAGAAGAAGAATAATATATTTCTCATATCAATAGATATATGTTACACAAACTACAACGTGCTAGAATTAGCTAAAAACACAAGGTCACTCTAAAGATAAGAATGGTCCTGCGTACATAATAAATGATGGAAGAGTATATGAATAAAGAAATCTTAGACATTTTGCTAAAAATAACTTCCAAACGGCTTCCAAGAAACAAGGACTTAAGAAGTTGTAGTGATGAAGACAAAGAAGAGGAGAATGAATCGCAAGTTTCATTGTCATGCATGAAGACAATGAGGTAACTTTTCTAGCCATAGTTTCTTCTCTGATTTAGTATTGATTGACAAAGATCTTATGATTTCTTTAAATGGGAAAAATAATTTTGAAATCAATGCTACTTCTTATAAGTATGAATTTTCTAGAAATAAAAGGACATCAAAAAATTTCAATGAAAATATGCCTACTAAAAGTAACCAATGTTACAAACATATTCACATCTCTGTTATTAATGTGTATTAAAAGGTTATAAATATATCAATTGCAAATTTCTCTACTCTAGGGTAAAAAATGAATTTGGAAACCCATAGATGTGGATATTTATTCTAATAAAAAAATGATCTGAAAAATTATTTGAGACCTAAGAATAAATAATTTTATAGATTTATATACAGGAAAAATTGTTCCATTACTGACTTGTTTAATTATCTATTTGCGTTAATATGTTCTTTAAATTTTAAAATAAAGTTTAATCTTGTGTTCTTCTTAAATTTCTAACATAAAAAGATTTCTAAAAGGATGTTGATAAATCAATTTTATGAAGTTTTATATAAACAGTCAAAATCACTTAATTGGATTAGGTTTACGAGTGTCTCCAACTGTTCATCTTCTCTAGGAAAAAGTTTAGTAGTTATTAATAATTATTGTCAAAAATTGTCAAAGATCTTTCATCTTCCTCTTTTATACATTAAACTTCTTACAATCATCCTTCATTCCTTCCTCAAACAAACTATAAAATGGCATCAAAATATTCTTCAGATTCCAATTTTGACTCTTCGAAAATCTCTTTTGAATGTGATGTTGATCTCAAAACATTTGGGTCTGAAATAGTCTTTTCGAATCAACTTAAATAAATATCTCTAAAACATTCTGCTAATAAGACAATCTTGCACGGAACTTTTATTAGCTTTGAATTTCTTTCGTCCATTCAGTGCAACATCATCACGTTATTTGATTGTAAAGGATAGGGAAGATGGTTTTCCACCTGTCCATTTTACATTTATGAACTACTTGTCAAAGTTTTCTATGCATATCTTCATCATTTGGGTGAAGAATCTTTTGAAACATTAGTAGATGGAAACTGAATCCTTATCAACTATTCAATTTTTGATAAAATATTTCTAATTAAATGCTTTGGTCTCATCATTCATTACAAGGATGAATGGTCATCTTATATAGACATTTCTCATGATAAATCAAAACAGTTTCTATCTTTAAGAGAGTCTTTTTCTAGTCATGACATTTCGTATGAACATCGTGTTATCACAAACATTTATGCTACTATAATTCTACCTAGGGAAGAGAAATTCTCAAAAATGTCTCCCCTATATGTCCTCATAACTTACTATCTTGCTGTAAATTATTGGTTTAAGATATTGACATTGATAATCAATCGAATGATTATTGTTCCCACAGAATCCTCTGATCTTCTTTTTTGGGATGCTCATATCTTAAATTTTTTATAACATATGATGGATGTCATCAAATCTCCAAAACCAGTGTCATCTTATTTTATAACTCTAGTACCCTAAAAGTAATGGGCTTTGATCACACTAGAAACACTTGGATCAATGTTGATAAAAATAACCTAGTTTTTGTGCTTTAGGATATCTCAATCAAGTTAACCAAACTGCAAAAGAAGTTGAATATCTTGTACAATAATATGGAATCACTCATGAATGACTCGTGTCTATTAAACAAGAAATTTAGTTCATTAAGGATGTCTTTGGTTGATAATCTTGTAATTTAATATTTGTCACTACTTTGAGAACTAAGTCACTTATGAATGATTCTTATGAAAAGCTTGTGATTTAGTTTAAAAGTCATCTATAAAATCTCTATGACATCTTTCCCTATATTCTTTTTGATTCATTCCAAAAGGGGAGAAAAATGTGTCTGGGTGTCCTAGATATATTTGTCCATGTTCCAGAATTTTTTCTATAGGAAGGCACAAATACGGGGGTAGAATCTACAAGAAAAAGGCTTTAATACATGGGAAGCACAGAAAAAGGATTTATTGTTTCCATCCATAAAAATGGGGGAGTGTGCTAATTTTAATAAATAACAACAATATTGTGGAACCTTAGGTGAAACCTTTAAGCAGTTTGTCTTAAATGAACACTAAAAGTCTTAATTGGTACTGCATTAATCATGGAAATACTATGTCTCCCAAAGTTACCCCTAGAAGTGACAAGGCATCCATAGCCATAGAGTGGCCCCGGAAGTACCCCTAGCTCATGAATAACTCTAACCATTATCTCTCAATAGAAGAAATATGGCTAAATAATGTGCACTAGTAGAAATCTCACATATCAAAAATAACTACTGAATAATAAAGGAAAACTCAAAGACAATAACAACTACATCAATCATTTGAAAGCCTCTAAGAACTGGACTACTAAAAGCCACTACAAAGTTGAATAGTAAAAGAAATAAGATAGGAAAATGACCCTAGATGTCCAAAAACTAAATGAAATAATAACCCTTAATATCCCATCTCTAATACAAATAAAATAATAAATAACTTCATCTCCGGTTCTCAAAAAAATGGGACTGGACGAACTTCTCTTTTAGTATTCGATGAATGCAGGTCCATTTCAACTTCAAGCGTCTAGATGGCTAGCTGAACCTACATGTTGAAAGACATGTGTCACAATAAAGTATGAGATTAATACATTTGAATAACCTAAGTATGTGGGAGTTTAGTAAAACAAGTTATAATCATAATAAAAGAAACATATATGGAATGCATGAACAACTCTGTCTATGAATCTCAAAATCAAGCAACAATAATATGCAACAATAACATTTACTTATAAACTTCTACTCTCTACCATGTTGATACAAGATGAATGACAACTACCATGCTGGCATACCATATACTTTCATGTGGTGCACTTAAAACATCAAGCTTTCAAAGAAAACTTCAAACCTTAACAAAAATAATGAAATCATACTTAAAGTAAAACCGACAATTCTATTAATTATTAAAATGACAAGTCCAATGCTATAATGCAAATGTCATCATACAAAACTTAAGCAAATTGATAGTTTATAATATTGAACTTCACCTTTTCAATTTGTAAGGAAAAGACATAGAAATGTCCTGCAAACCTAATTATTTTCAATAAAGAAAAACACACATAGTTTTTAAACCATCCTCTTAAATAATAACTCCGACAATTGTGGGAGATTATATAAATGACATATAAGACCATGTGGGTAGACTTGGAAGTCAACAAACCACCAACTTAAGGGAGTACCTTTCCCCTCCATAAGATCAGTACCTGATGTGTAGCCTAGTGGATTCAACTAAGCCGAGTTTGTAATAATGCTCTATGGGAAATATTTTCTCCTATGATTAGCAACATGGTTTTGGATTGGAACTTTAAATAGAGTTTGCATGGCTCTAATACTCTTCTAAAACATATCATTGGTCATACTTGTCCATTTAAAAAAGTTTCTTTTAATGAAAACTAATCAATGTACCATGTCATAGCCTTTGTGGAAATTTCCTTGTCAATTTACCTCATGATCAAATGAAACCATGTCTAGGCTTGTAATTCAAGCGAAACCTTATACAATATAAACATATTAGTAAAGTGGTTCAATGTTTTCATCAAAATCATGTAAATCATATTCATTATGTTCAAAACAAGTTAACCTAATAAATGTCAAATCTTTAGTAACTTCACGGAATGTATAAATTGGGACGTATAAATTCAAGAATTTAAGGCATTTTACCCAACAAGTATAATAATATAATTTACATAAGAATTCATGCCATAGAAGTAATTGAGAACACTTTTATGAATTTCTAGTATAAAACAGTTTTGAAATTTAGGGTATTTGTACAAAGGTGAAAGGTGACCCTTTTTCAGGAACCCACATACCTGAAATCTAGAGAATTCACATTGAAAATTAGGGAACCAATCTTGAATGTTGAAGCCCTAGGTCTTGACCCTTAAGAGAAACTAACCCTTGTTTATTTTCTTTTGTCTGATTGATTTGTGAGTAATAAGAGGTGAATAGAGGATTTATAATAGTCCATCTATGGGGAATTAAGGGTAGTTTTGGATTTCAATTATTTTCATGAAAATTATACACTTGTAAGTTTTCAAAATGGCATTGTTAAGTTAGGAATTAGAAAGAAATGTCATAAAACCCCCTGGAAATTTTTTGGAGACCTTCCAATCACTGGTTGAGTGTATGCTGGCCTATTTTGGGGTATTTGTGGACTATATATACGAATATGCAGACCATATATGCTCCCAGAGTCTATGTTACAGTTCACATGCATATGCTAACCTATTTTAGGGCGTATGTAGACCATATTTGGTCATAATTGGACCTCATATGATCTTCATATGCTTTCAGAGTCTTCGTCTATTTCACTACACTGCAATAATATAGTAAGATGGTTATATTCTTTTACTCTGACCACAAAATGACATGCGATTTGTTGTATTAGAAACTAGTCTCATAGACCTTTAGGTAGACAGGTTATGTGTCATATAACCCCTTATAAATTAGTAGGTATGATCGTTTGAAGTTACCCATGCATAAATGTTATGAAAACTACAATGGTAGAAGAGCTTTGAACTTAACAGTTCTTTATGAAATTGAAGCATGTCAAACACCATTTCCACACTTTAGAAATGATTTTATCACCTAGAAACATATGGAAATTTTATAGAATCTAGACTAAATCACGTAAGATGAAAGGTTCAAATTTTAGGCCAAATTTTGGGGTGTTACATTATCTTCCCCTTGGGATCATTTGTCCTCGAATGAAGGAATTAAGAAGACACTAAGGGAACATACTGCAAGAGCTGACTTACTGGTGAGTGAAACAACATGCACCACTCATGAACAGTTATTTAATCTACTGAACCATCATAAACCATGCAAATAAAATATGACCACAATCCATAGGACTCTTGCGAGCTACGTGATATATCATAGGTTATTTGTGACATGCACCACATGTAAAAAAGAAAAGTTGGACAGAGAGTCCATAAACCTCAGAATATAATGGAACTAACTATTATATGACACTAAGTGAACTCAACTAGATGTGCATAAAATGTTAACAAATTAAATAGAACGATTTCCTGACTAAACAAGAGTTTTTCAATTTGGTCAAAAGTTGTAAAGACTCATATGGCAGGGTCGATGCCCGCATCCCCCCAAACTTTACTTGTAAGACTGAAACTGAATATATAATCTTTATTTTGCATGGGGATATGCTTATAAACTGAATCATACAATCATGAAGGAGTTCATATGTATATATCTATGAAGGAGTACATAAGCCAAGCTGTGAAGGAAGGTCGCTTGGCATACATTGAAGGCATTAGCTCATAGAGATCCTCTGATTAATGAACTATTAACATCATCTTCGTAGCCATCATCTGGGATTATAAAGCACAAATTTATGGGCTTGGAAGTAAGTCTCATTTTAATTTGAAGTTATCTAACATACACATGAAAGGTATGGAATAGACTACTCTAGCCTTAGCAATATAACTGATAAATTTTTGGCTTGGCAATTACCCTTCAACTTACTCCCCTCTCTGAAATGCTCTATTCATTCTTCAAAACCCATGATTATCATAACGGTATGGGTAGATACAAACTTCGGAGGCTAAGTACGTTGTATTATTTTATTCAAGCCTAACTCAGAGGTGAAATTACAACATATAATAGGATCATACTAGTCTAAGACATGACATTAGCTATTTATATATCCACAAGAACATTACATCTTCTTATCCCTACAATCCATCACTTCAAAATCAGTCAAGGTATCAATAACCACATACTATAATAATCCATATATTTATCATCACAATATTCAAGCCCATAACTATACAACTTCATGGCTTCCTTAAAGTTAAAACTAGACCATCTACAAGACCTTCTTAACCTCACTAAAATCAATAACTCTATATGTTCACTACAATTACACTTAACATCTTAGATAACAAAGGAAAACCAACATTACCACTGACTGAACAATACACAGTCTTCTATCATCTTCTCCATCTCATTATACATGGAATCACCATAGGAAGTAAAGAATAACCATAAACTATAGAAGTTATGAATCAAGGACTAACTCTTTAACTCATCCATAAAGTCTAAACTGAACATCACTACTAGATAGGGGTACATCATTACTACACGCTAGACACTCAAGATGGGGTATTTAAACTGGAGTCATGAAATAAATTAAATAGTTGGAATATAATAAGATATCAATTTTTGGATCATACTGGAAAATCTATAGCTGACATTATAAGTTGACTGGATTTCTACATCATGAACAGGGTTATCGGGCTATCTGAAATAGTTGTTTCTTATTCTGGAAACTGAACATGAACATAAACCTTCAAAAGGTTCATGAACAAGGACATGGAACAAATTTAACCTCTAAATGAACTACAATGAGTATGGAAGGGAATGAACAAGTCATCATCGGATCATAGCTCTATGTTGAGACTACTTACTATCTAGGTTATAAAACTTAACTTGTTCTTCACCATAAGAAAAAGAAAGAAATTCTATGTTTGCGGACTTTTTCTCTATACTGGGATACAACTAACCACTATTCAAGGTTAGGCACACACTATAAATATGAATGCCAAACTTCTTCTTTAAGGACTATATCAATTTGCACTTAGATTCTTTCTAGGACTTCCCTATTGTATAACATCTAACTACCTTCTTTCCTTAAAGGATAACACTAAGATGTAAACAACCTATCTAGCATACTAACATCACACATTCAATTGTTTATCCACTGGCATATCACAATACCCATACTAGAACAATCATCTAGATTTCAAGCCTATTATTCGATACTAAACACGGATAACAAATAACTTCCCGTCACTACTCAATTTTACAACTACCAAATGAAATTTTAACACTATCTCTATCATATTTTACGATAACTTAGTCAAATCTCAATCATCCTCTCTAACAGATTCAAGCCTACACACCACCTTACCATATTCAACCACATCATAATCTAAGCTTTCCTAACCATCAACATCTTATCCTACTCACACTACCATACAACAAGCACTAAATTATTAATCCTTAGCCAAAACATAAGTACATACCATCCTACTACTCTTGAATAATCTTATCACATCAAACTACACACCTTAATTACCAACTATATCCTTTTCTAACTTTTACACTTCTGCCTTTATTATTCTAGATCTACAATCATTCTGCCAGATCATGCTATCTCGACTACAACACTAGTGTCCACCACAAAATAAGTCTCCTCTACTACTAGTAGTAGTAATACTCTCTCTGACTCACAACTCACCAACAAACAAGAATCAGGGATGGGATTGCAATATAAGAATAATCGGAGACTGAGGGACTTGATTTTGCTGATCCTGATTCCTGCACACTTCGGATGGATGCTTTGTGAACTGGTACTTTCTAGGAGGAATAACTTGAAGCATGTAAATCACGAGGTAGAAAAGAATTCTGGAGTTAAACTCCAAGGCATGAAGTAAGATATGAATAAAGGGAATCTTCCCTAAATGTGTTGTAGCCTCTTCATTATAAGTGTGATTGATTTCACACCCATAAATGAGAATACATAACACTGACTTTCAGACACCATAGTAAACTTAAAACTAAAGCTCCGATACCATGCTTTCACGATCCAGAGTTACCCTAGAAGTGACAAGGCACTCGTATCCATAGAGTGACCACGAAAGTATCCTTAGATCATGTATATCTCTAACTATTCTCTCAGCTAAAGAAATATGAAAATAATGTAAATTAGAGGTAAATCCCACATTTTAAAAATAATTACTAAATAAGAAAGGAAAAATCAAAGTCAATAACAACTACATCAATGATCTAAGAGTCTCTAAGCATTAGCATACTAAAAGCCACTAGCAAGCTTAACAGTAAAAGAAATAAGCTAGGACAATGCTCCTAGATGGACAAAAATTAAATGAAAAGAACAACACTTAATCCCATATCTAATAAGAACAAAGGAATGAAACAACATCACCTCCAGTTCCCAGAAAAAATGGTAGCTTACCAGCTTCTCTTCTAGCTTCTAAGAATGTGGGTCCAAGTTAACCTCAAGCGTCTGGGTGGTTGGTTGAACCTACATGTGTGAAAGACATGTAACACAAGAAAGTATCTGATTAGTAGATTTGAATATAATGACTACGTGGGAGGTTAGTGAAATAGGTACATAATTAAGGAAACAACTATGCAATGAATGAACAACTTTGTCTCTAACTATCAATATAAAAAAGAAATAATATGCACCAATATAATTTATTTATTATCTTCTACTATCTACAAGGCTGATACAAGATGACTAACCATTACCATGATGACATGCCATATACTTTCATTTGGTGCATTTCAAACAACAAGTTTTCAAAAAGACTTTAAAACTCAACATAAATAATGAAATCATAAGTAAAGTAAGACCAAAAATTCTTTAATTATGAAATCGTAAGTTTGAATCTGAACTGCCAATGTCAACATACAAAATTTAAGAAAAATGATAGTTTATAATATAGAACTTCACCTTTTCAAAATATAGGGAAAAACTCGTAAATCTACTGTAAACTTCATTAGTTTCAATAAAGAAAAATACACTTAGTTATTAAATCATCCTTTTAGATACTGACTATGAAAACTACAAGAAGTTTATAAATGACATATAAGACCATTTTAGAAGACATGGAATTCAAAAAATTACCAGCTAAGTAGAGCACCTTGACCTACCACTAGCTCAATACCGATGTGTGACCTAGTGGGTCCAACTAAGCCAGGCCTGCTCAATAATAGTGATTATATGGGAAACATATACTCCTATAGTTGGTAACATAGTTTTGGAACTAGGTTTTTCAACCTAGTCTAGTTGGTGCTAATAATACTCCCAGAAAATACCACTACCAATACTTGTCCTTTTAAAAGAAATTTCTTTTAGTGAAAACTAATCAACACAACGTCTTAGCCTCTATGTGAAATTCCTTGTCAATTTCTCTCATGTTCAAATAAAACCATGCCCCGAATTGAAATTTACGTAAAACCTTGCACAATATCTATAAATGAGAAAAGTGGTTCAAAGTTTCATCAAAATCATATAAATCATATTCATCAAGTTCAAAACAAGTTAACTTGATAAATGTAAAATCTTTAGTAACTTCATGGAACATATGAAATGGGGAAAATAAATTAAAGAATTTAATGTATTTTACCCAACAAATATAGCAATATGAATTAAACAAGAATTGATGTCATATAGGTAATTGAGACCACTGTTACTAATTTATAGTATATGATAGTTTATGAAATTTAAGGTATTAGGTACAAGGGTAAAATGTGACCCTTGTTCATAAACCAACATAAAACCTATACAATTCATATTGAAAACTGGGGAAGAAGATTGGAATATTGAAGCCGGAGGTCTTAACCATTCAGAGAAACTATCTTTTGTTTATTTTCTTTTTTCTGATTGATTTGTGAGTAGAGGGTTTCAAATAGTCTATGTATAGGGAGTTAAGGTTAGTTTATAAATATCAATTATTTCCATGAAAACTATATAATTAGGAGGTCTCAAAACTACATAGTTTAGTTAAGGATTAGTAGGGAAAAGTCATAAAAACCCTTAGAAATTTCATCGAGACCTTCAGGCCACAGGTTGAGCATAGTCTAACCTATTTTATGACGTATACAAACCGCATATGGGAATATACAGACCACATATTCTCCCATAGGATACACCTCAGCTCGCAGGTGTATACAGAGTTATTTTGGGTTATAGGATCGTATATGCTTTCAGAGGCTCCGTCCATTTCACTACATTGCAGTCTTTTAGTAAAATGGTCATAACCTTTTACTTCGAACTTGAAATTACATGCGGTTTATTACGTTGGGAGCTAGACTCAAATATATTTTCGTGGAAAGGTTATGGGTCACATAACCAATTATATATTAGGAGGTATGATCATTTAAAATTGACCCATGCATGAAATGTTACAAAAACTACAATGGTACAAGTGTTTTGAACTTAACTTTGTGTTATGAATTACTTAAGAAATTCAATCATGTTAAATGCTATTTCAAAACATTAGAAATGATTTTATCACCTAGAAACAAGTGGAAATTTTTAGGATCGGTACATGAGCATGCAAATTGAACAATTTAAAATTTAGCTTAAAATTAGGGTGTTATACTACGTTGGAACTACACTGATTCTTAAAGAAAGAACTACATTAGTGATTGAACATGCTAGAGTTGTGTTGGTGTTGTTTTGGAAGATGATTAACATTAAAATGCACAATTCACCTTTTTTAAACTTCCTCTTGAATGAATAAACAACATTGGTTGCTGCAAAGACTCAATGACCAGAATAATAAAAAGTGTCGTTAATAATACAAATCTCCCTTATTCTTGAAAAAAGATAACCATATTAACTTTTTTTCAAGGATCAATACCCTTGGGTTGTAACGGATAGTTACAACATCTATTTAAAGGACTAGTCTTCAAGAGGAGAATCATGCTCTATAAGTCCTCTAAACTATTTTTTTTTCTTTGATTTTCTTTTAATAAAAACTGTATCATATAGTGTATACAAAAAAGAAAGGAAGGAAAAAGTCGAATGAGGCATATCATTGAATTAATGTGTTTACTGGGCTCTTAATAGGCTTAGTATTCATTGTGATAGAGATGAGTTAAATAAACGCAGTAAGGTCCTAGTATTTTCACTGGGCTCCTAACAGACTCAGCATGAGTTTTCACTAAAATACTAACAGACCGAGTAGGCGGTGTGTATGCTGAGATCCTAACATGCTCATTAGTTTCTTGTCTATTCATTGAGATAGTGATAACTCAATAGTGTGTGGCTAGGTTCTTTCAAAGGCTTACATTGCTTGATTAAGTTCTTAATCAAACTAAATAATTGATGTATAAGTTGTAACACTGGGTTACTTAACAGTCAATAGAGGATAGAGAAAATAGTGGAAGGCTCTTACAACCCAAGGGAACTCATTTAAGGCTCAATCAGTATAAAAATATTGTGTGTACATTTCACTTTCTTCATAGTTCTTATATTGTTTATTCACCAAACTATAGCTAAATTCGACCTTATCTACAAGATAGTCAACTAAGGGAAATGAAAATTTTTAATCACCCCCCCCCCCATTTTGAACTTTCAAGACCTACACAATCTTAGAATGTCAAAGTAATCTTGAGTGGCATGAAGTGGACTGATTTTTTTTAGACTATGAACAATCACCAAAATAGAGTCAAATTTATATCTTGATGATGGTACCCCTATAAAGAAAACCCATATTCATTATCTCCCATTCTATAGGGGAATAACTATATCTTGTAATATACCAACGCTCTTCTTATGCTCAAATTTCACCTGTTGGTAATTTGGGCATTGGGACATGAACTCAAAAAATATTTTTCTTCATCGCATGAAATCAATAGAGTTATAAAATATTATGGTACATATTTATCTACCTAAAATGAATAAAATAGTAGGAATGATGTGATATGACTCTACCATAATCTATTCTCAAATCCCAATAGTATCTGGAACATAAAGATGACCTCTAAACTTCTCGAATGACTGTACCGAGGAATTCTCATGACTCAATCTCATGATATCTCTAATCCTAAAACCTCCTATTATTGAGTCTTTCCTCTAAGATGAACAAGACATATGTCCATATACTGTCATTCTTTCACATCTACAAATAGAGATGACACTTATGTATTCTGAAATATGACCATAATAATTTTTTAGCCTAAAACTTTAGCCACCAAGCTAGCTAATAAATCAAGATCTTGAGTCAACTGCCTATTTGCAACTCCTAAATGGGATAAGTTGCCATAAATCTATGGCTAAGTGCATCAACTACCACATTTGCCTTCCTTTGATGATATAATATATCTATATCATGGTCTTTTAATAAATCAATCCATTGACACTGATGCAAATTTATATCCTTTTATCAAAAGATATACAGATAGTTCTTGTGATTTGTGAAGATGTCAACATGAATGCCATACAAATAGTGTCTCTAAATCATCGGCGCATGCACAACTGCAACCAACTTTAAATCATGGGTTGGATAGTTACTCTAATGACTTATCAATTTTTTTGAAGTATATGAAATCACCTTACCATGTAGCATCAGGAAATATTCCAGAAGAATCATCATACATTAAGCCCTCTAAAAACTCTTGCAAGGCTAGAACTAGTACTGATGTCAGCATATCTTTAAATTCTGGAAGTTCTCCTTACAAGCCTCATTCCGTTGGAATTTAGCTATTTTTTAAGGTAGGTTTATCAATTGTTCTTAGAGTGATGAAAATCCCTTCGGGAATATCCAATAATAAATTGTGAACCCCAAAAAACAACCATATTTTATAAGATTTTTGGGCCTAGGCCAAGTCTTCATGACCTCAATCTTTTACGAATCAACCATAAAGAATGCATCTAATATATGTATTAAGAAATACACAATGTTAAACTAGAGTTGGCACATGGAAAACTTCTTATAAATCTTCTGATATTAAAGAACCTAAAGCACAAATCATAAATAAGCTTCATTCTCATAATCTAAACATAAATATACAAAAATTTCATTAATAAATACAATCATAAAGTAATCCAGAAATGGACTAAATATGTTTCTAATTAGGTCCATGAGCTTTTTGGAAAATTTGTCAGCTCAGAGGGCATCACAAGAATCTAAAAATGAACATATATAATCCTAAAAGCTATCTTTGGAATATTCTTCATCTAAACTCTCACTTGAATGTACCTTGACAATGAATCAATCTTTAAAATGTACTTGGCATCCTCTAGCTGGTCAAACAGATCATCAATCGTTGGAAGGGTATTTATTCATTATAATAACCTTGTTTAGCTTTCGATAATCTATACACATCCTCAATGATCTATCCTTATTTCACATGAATAACATTATAGAACCCTATGGAGAAGTACTAGGAATGATGAAGCCTTTAAAAGAGAAAATCTTTCAAATGATCCTTCAACTCCTTTAGTTCAGTACGATCCATCCTGTAGGGAGGAATAGGTATTGATAGCATACCTATAATGTATCATTTCCAAAACCATTTCTTTCTTATGGGGAATACGAAAAGCTCATATGGAAAAACATCTTAAAACTCTTTAACCACTGGAATAGACAGAAAATTCAATGGTTTCATGGTCTACATTCTAAACTGAAACAAATTAATAAACACATTCATTGGTAATCAACCTCTTTGCATGAAGATAGGAGAAAAACCTACCTTTAGATATAGCTACATTGCCTTTCCACTCTCAAATTGCCTCTTTAAAAAATGGAATATAAAAGTCCTTTTCAAAAATTAACATTTCATAATAGGATTCTCACCACTCCATACCTATAATGATGCCAAAATCAACCATCTCTAACTCTACCAAGTCTACGAAGGTCTGGTGATTAACAATATCTATCGTCTAGCCTCTATAGACTTTCCTAAATATACTCACCAACTAGTATGGACACAACAAAGGGTTCTGTAATAACTCTGATGTTATATGAAACACCTAGGAAACAAATTAAGTAATGTAGGGCAAGTTAGACCCTGTATCTATCAATGCATAAACACAATAGAAGAAAACACTCACTGTACCTATCACAACATCTGGAGATAACTCTGAGTCGTATCATCCTTCTAGTGCATATGTGTAGTTTTGGACACAACCTGAACTAAATTTTGAACCTTTACCTTATCTTCTAACTATAGATGTGTGGAGTCCATGCCTAGTATACTATGCTGATGAGAATGATCCTATTGTTGAATGAAGTTTGAAGTCTATGCATTGTAGACTATGTGAATTAGAATGATGTAGTTGTTGAATAACTTTGTTGATCCATTCCACCCTGATCTCGCTTCTATCCATAGGAATAATAGGTTGTGGAATTCTATTTGGATTTATAAAATTGTATCTTGCTACAAGTAACATAACGCAGTGGTTCTAGTATAGTTTGCTATGAACCTCTATGCTGCTGTGAGCCTAATGCTCGTAATCTCTCAAACTAACCCGACTACCCCTAAATACAACGTACTGATCTTATATCAATATGGTGTGGGACTAGGTGTCCTTTCAAAGTACAGATGTATATAACTACCTTGAGTACCAATCTGAAACCTCATAGGCTTAACCTTCGTCTAATGCTACCTCTCGACCCTCTTAGCCATATATTGCTGATGTAAAAAATCCACTATACTCTATGAAAATTCTTGAATTGGTAACATGTACATATTGTCACCTAGATGAAGCTTTATACAAGCCTTAATAAACTCTAGAGAAATCCCTTCCACAAATCAACGTACCCTGAAATACATTATATTAACAAATTCTGGTGCATATCTATCCAAGGAAGCAACTCTCAATACATACTCTCCAATACTCATCCTTTCTACTGAGGATTCAAAAAGTTCTCTACTCAAGCATCTCAAATCTTTTCTACCGAATAATGATCTATAAGGCCATTGTAAAGTTTTCCCAAGTGAGTGGAGGTGCATCTCTTTCCCTAGATTTCTCTTATCTCTCATACCACAACACTGCTATATTCTGTCCCCAAAATGCTGCTAACTAAACTTTCTCAGTAACTAAAGCATCAATTACCCTGAAGATACTATTAAGATTATTTATAATGTATTGAGGGTCCTCTCTAATATATGCTACCGTAAACTATGGAAGAATCAACATAGAAACTCATGAACCCTTAAATTGGGGGAGGGTCTTCAGAAGGTCCGACATCATTTAGTGTTTTTAGTTGTTGATGTACAACTACTAACTGTGATAATAACATATAAACTATACTTCTAAAATCCTTATTAGATGGAATAGGATAATTTGGAGGTGGCACCAACAATGGATGGCGGTCATGTATCCTTGAAAGGACATGAGGTGGAAATGACACTGGTGGGGGCTGAGAAGATGTCTCTTTCAAGGCCTTTGGCTAGGAAATATTAGCAGATGTACCCAGATAGTACCCTCACCTTCATGTGTATCTAGATTCTAGCTATTGACATTCTATTTGATATCAATTATCTCGCTCTGTATACAAATAGAAAATATAAGCTCAAAAATTCAACCCTTAAGACTAAATACTATAGCAAGGTTTGAGCATAAAGAAAAATAAGGGTAACCATCCTAACATTCCCTATAGCTTCATGCTTATAAAATATGGTGCACTACAAATCTATAAGTCATGGCTTCCTCACTACCTAGGATATGTTGGTGCTCTGGTACCAAGTTTTGCACTAGGGACATGACGAACGCCTAATGCCAATATAAACCTAAGCCAAACATTTGAAGAAAACTATGTTACTAGTGTTATATTAACGAAAAATCAAGAAAATAAACAAGTATATTTATACTTCAAATAAAACCTTGCCCAACAAAGCCCCTATCAACATAACCCATGGTGAAATCAACTGTAATGACCCTTAAGGACATTTATGATAAATATGCAGTGTCTTGCATCCTAGAGCATTTGGGTAGTTTCCCTAAGTCATTTATGACTTGCTGGGACCGATAGTTTGGATCCCTGGCAACTCGATCGAGAATTATCTCAAATTCCCTGTTTTAGAACCTTAATTAAATACTCGTTGACTAAAGTCAACTTTCCTTCAAAACGAGCTCAGAATTAAATTCCGACAGTTTCGTTAGCTCCGGAAGGCCAAACAAAGTCAAGTTCGATTGTGAGTTTGTGATTTCTGGGCTTCGGTTGCTAATTATGTGATTTTGTGGAAATTTGTTAAGTTTAAGCCTAAACGAGGAACTTTGGTGATATGTTGCTGTTCAGAGTGTCGAAATGGAATTCGGACGCTTCCAGAAGCTCCGGAAAGATGGAATTATGTTAGGTGAGGTGTTGTTAGAATTTTTGGGATTTTCGTTGTGGTTTTGAGGTGTCGTTAGAGAAATAGCCCTTTTGTTATCAGAGGGTTCATTTTGAGCAAATGACCTCGGAATTCAATTCTGTCGATTCCGTTGGATCCGGAATACCATTTCCAACATGTTTACATATTTGGTTTGTCAAAATTGGTTTCCTTTTGGTCCCCAAAGTAGCTGGCGTAATTGCTGAAATTTTTTGTGACAGACCAGTAAATAAAATCAGCAAGCAGGCAGCTGTAGTTCATTTAAATGAACCGACTGCAGCTCATATTTTAAATTCCTAATCAGCAAGCAGGGAGCTATAGGTTATTTAACTATAACCGACTGCAGCTCATCTTTTTTTTACTTAACTTCAAAGTATTGTCTCTCTCAAAGTTCTCTCAAACATTTCAGATTTCCTCTTCAATTCCATCTTCAAATTCACGAGTAAATCTTCCGTAGTTGTCGTTGTGATAGACATCTTTTGGTAAGATCTCTTCCTTTTCTTTCCTAGTTCTTATTCTTTTCTCTCCT
>JBDJHY010876038.1:0-14929 GCA_039654485.1 Withania somnifera
AAATAATTTTTTTTTGGGGGGGGGGGATATTGTAATTCTTCAACAATGGGAAGCCGCTAAAAAGAATCAATGTTACTACTGTGACTCTAGTTTCTAAGGTGAAAGTACCAACATATGTTAAAGAACATAGATCAATTGCATGCTTCACTATAATTTATAAGATGATACCCATAATTCAGACTGATAGACTCAAACAGGTAGTTGATCATGTAGTTAGTTCCTATCAGTCTACTTTTATTGAGAGAAGAAACATATTGAGTAATGTCATCCTTGCTCATGAATTAGTTCAAGTCTATGCAAGGAAAGGGGTATGACCAAGGTGTATAATCAAGGTGGATATAAAAAAAACATATGATTCTATGGAGTGGCTTTTGAGTACCAATATATGTTAAACAATATAGGTCAAATTCCTATTTCACTAGAATTTATAAGATGATACCCATAATTCTTACTTATAGACTCAAGTTGGTAGTTGATCATGTAGTTAGTTCCTATCAGTATGCTTTTATTGAGAGAAGAAATATATTGAATAATGTCATAATTGCTCATTAATTAGTCAAAGGCTATGCAAGGAAAGGGGAATCACCAAGGTGTATAATCAAGGTGGACATCAAAAAGCATATGATTCTATGGAGTGGACTTTTTTTAAGGAAGGTACTACTTGAATTTAGTTTTTCTAATAGATTTGTGGAGTTGAACATGGAATGTGTTACAATGATCATCCTAATAAATAGTGGGATCACTCCAACATGCAAGGCAAAGAAAGTGTTGAGACAGGGAGACTCTATGTGCCAATACTTATTTTTTTCTAGTGATGGAATACTTACACAGAACACTGCATCAGTTGAGACATAATCCACAATTCATTTATCACCAATGTGAGTGAGAATCGATATAACTCATATCAACTTTGAAAATTTTTGGAGATGATATTGAGTCAGTGCAGCTACTCATTAACACACTCAAAATATTTTTCAGATGTATTTGGATTTCAAGAAAGATCTCAATGTATGTAGAAGGTGTGCTTGATGTTAATAAGATGCATATCACGCAAAGTATTCAAATTCAATAAGGAGTGCTTCTTTACAAATACTTAAGGTTCAATTTTCAACTAGAAAAATGATCACTCAATAATGTTTGCCGTTAGTGAAGAGAACTAGTGCAATGTTGATCTACAAAGTTCTTATCTAATAGTAGAAAAGAACAACTAGTAGTTGTGTGTGAGCAAATTTACTGGCCTTAAATATTCGTATTACCTAGAAAGATTATCACCATGGTTACTACTTTGTGTAGAATCATTTTATGGGTTGGGAAGCAAAATTAATCTAGCAAATCATTGGTAGCATGGATACAATATGCAAGCCAAAAGCTGCAGAAGGATTAAATATACTGGACCTAGTTACGTGGAATAAAACTCTATAGAAAGTTTAACGTGGGCGGTGAAAAAGAGAAAAGATAAGATGTAGGTAGTTTGGGTACATACATACTGCATAAAGGATGAGGACTTAGCAATAATGAAGACTCCAAGATAGGAATATTGGTTTATCAAGAAGTACTGGATGTTGGTTGTAGGAAACCATATAGTTGAAGGCATTATCAAGAAGAATTATGTTGCTCTGAGACATCAATTTGATCAAGTATAATGGAAAAAATCTGATACAAGCTATAGGCATGATATGAAGACACATATTTGTATTGTGGATGACGTTGCGGAGGATACTAAGCACTACAGATGAAGTGAGGAGATGGGGATTGAAGGTAAAAACTGAGTGTGTGAAATACAACAAAGATGAAAAAAGAGATCCATCACCTATTTTCAACTATAAATTTTCACATAGTATATGGAAAACTCTACTGAGATGGATGGGACATAATAGAACAGTTGGAATATAGGAGCAAAAAGTACACCAGATGATACAAACAACAAGAAACAAAGCAGTTAAAGCTGAAATAAGAGGATTTTATTTTGCAGCTATGGTATATAGTGTTTGGCACAGAATGTTCAAGGAAAAAATGAGTAATACTTCACAAGTATTGAAGGAATAAACACTTAGTTGCATATTGAGGGGTAAAGGCATCAACACTGGAAGGACAAACTGAAGTTACTTATAGGAACTCCTTAGATAGTTCACTTAGAAGAGGTGGTTATGTAAGTTATTTTCTATATAAAGTTAGTTAGGTATGGTTTGTCTAAGAGAGTCCAACTCTATAAGAGTTAGACTAAGTTGTACAAAGTTTTTGCGGTTGAATAAATTTTATACTATTTGACAAGAAAAAAATAGTTGACATATTTTACTAAGTAGTTTGTCTTATTTATAATTTAATTTAATTTTTAATAATTATATAATAATATATTTAGTTATAGTTATTCTTAGTAAACAATATACATATAGGATTTTCATTGTATACATTGTGTTAATGTTTGAGTTTATAATACATGGGGTTTATTCCAAATTAATTCTTATTACAGAAGTATTTAATGTAATTAGTCCTAAATTATAATAATAATTTAAGAGGAATTTTCATAACCTCCATTCTTGAACCTAAAATTAATGAAAACATGTTAGTATTTTGCTAATTACATAATGTCACATTATTTAATCCTTAAATAACATCAAGAAAATGTATTTTGGGGTCTATATGAACCATAAAATACAAATACAAATACAAATACAAATACAAATGATTCAGTTGAGTTAAAACAAGAAATCGGTTAAAAAATTAAAAGGAAAGGTATCTATCCATAATGCAGTAGAGCGAAAAATATAGAAAATCAGTTACAATTTAGAAAGAAAAATATATCTACCCATACAAGTATGAATACTTTCACATCTATCTCCAGTTTTATATTTAATACTTTTACCTTTTTTTCTCTTTCTCTTTCCCTTTCTCATTTTTATATTTTTTTATCAAACGATGTATTTTTGTATAAAATTTATCATATGTAATTGGATTGTTTCACTGCGAATAAGTTCAATTTGTCACTTGTATTTATTGTATCATTTATGGAACTCTGAAGAACTAGTGTCTCAGTAGCTCCTGTTAGTGCTTAGGCTACCCTCATGGTCGATGGTTGATGAAATGCACCCCTCGCACCTAACCCCAACACTCGTAGCACCTACCAATTTTGGCTCTGAACTAGCTCTTCAACTATGCGTGCGGGAACCTCATTGGTATCTACCAAAGGTTTCTTCTCAGACATCTGAAAAGAGTGAAACTAACTTAGTTTTGAAGAAAATGATAGCAATCCAACTCATGAGAGAGTGTCAAGAAATGAGTATTTCCTAATAGCACCTTGTAGCCTCCTGAAGATAGGTACTAACGTTCACATACTGATCCACGGGACCCTACTAGACACCTACTTCCATAAAAAGGATAATAGTGAACTGAAGCTCTATTACTCTCTATCATGACCCAAGTTTTGGGTCATGATGACGCCTACAAAATCCCACCTGTAGACCAACCGATCATATATCCTGGAGTGACAAGCAATTGGATATAACTAAAAAACACAACCACAATGAGATGAGGAAAAAGAAGAAGAGAACAAAGTTAAGTACAACAACCATACAACCATTCCAGAGAAATGGTATCAGTTGTACAAATTACATGAAAATAAAAGACAGAGGACAACTATGTTATATAATAACAAACAAAAGTTGTCTCTAACCATAACAAAGATAGAGTTTTTGCTGACACAGAAGGGAGACTCGTACACCATGAGATCATTGTGATCTCCATAGTCTCCAAAACATTACATCGTATGAAGAATGTCCTCAGTGATAACCCACAATAAGTCCTGCATCACGAAAATAGGAAAAAGTGTAGTATGAGTACTAACACCAATAGGTACCAAATAGGCATCATAGGCTAAACGGGTACTCATAAGATACTATTAAAGAAACAATGAGATCTATGCTAACATGCAATGTAATAAGAAAATAATAGTAATATGGAAAAAGTCTAAGCAGCTACACAGTAGGAAATTAAGACAAGCTAATATTAGAAGGAGATACATAAAAGAGCTAACTAAAGATATGAACTAACCAGGAAACTAATCGCAAGAAGACACTACGTACTTGTGCCACAAGCTAAGAAAATAAGAACAACAAATTACTGCAAATTAGGATACAAGACTAGTGTAAGTAGAAACATTTCATATCTACACACCTAATAAAGGAGGACTATAAAAAAGATAAAGACAAAGGAAATGTGAGACATACCTAGAGCTCCAATATGGTAACCAACTAAGTCACATTCTTTGAACTACTAAATGATCCAGTAAAGGTAACGAAATCTATACTAATAACAAAGAAGAAAACAAGGCAACTAGGTAAGAACAGAGAATAACAAATAAAACCCTGCCAGGCATCCCATCTTATAACTAGGACACTCAAAGAAGTAAATGGAAATACAAAACTTTTTAGTATCCCATACTACCAGTAGATACATCCAATCAACCAAGAAACCAACATGACTTCCTCCATAATTCTGAAAGGTACAACCAGGACGGTATTGGTTTCTATCTACAAATTGATAACCAGCTCGAGCAGATCATTTAGGGTGCTTAGGATATACTGCGAGCTCATTTCTTTGATGTTGGTAGTTATTGGGGTTGACATTTATCCTTGATAGAGCTTCATATAAAGATTGTTGCTATTCCAGTGTTCATATGGTGCCATTCGTATTTTGGTTCGATAGATATTGTGAATCACCAATGGATTGGTATAGTTATGTGGGGATTTGACCTCAGACTTTGGATTTGATTTGAGATACTACAGAGAGATTCAGACCTATTTGAGTTAGGTTTTTGAAAGCACAGAGTAAACAAAAGAGCTACACAAATTATGGACTTTGCTTCTTAAGTTTAGTATTGGGACTTGATGTTTTGCGGGTTCATCGGAGGCCATCTGAGATCATAAAGTAGATTAGCAAGGTTGCTTACAGATGGACCTAGATTCATAGTTAGTGCAGGTACACCCTATTTCATCCACGTCTATATGCCTCGATGTTATATACCAGATCCTTACCATACATTACATAATGTGAGCCTCACATTCTTACTTATTTCAGACTTCAGATATGCCTTTCCTCTTAACTTTTGAGGATGAAATTTTCTTTAATGATGGATATTGTAAAGCCCCTCGGGGATATTTTCATAACTTTGCGATTGCTCTGTCTTTAGAGAATCTCGGTAGCTTCTTCTTCTTTGGGACTTACTCAGCTTATACAACCTCAAATTGCCTTTACATAGATTTTTTTGAGTCTAGAATATCGATTACATAAAGATTTTAAATATGGGTTATTGAAATTGGAATTTGTTTCCATTCTGGGGCTTTTAGCTCCAGTGTTGTACCTCTAAACTAAATTGTTTTATTTAGTAATAATTATGTCTTCTTCTTTAATAGAAAATAAAGATATATTTTTATCATCTTCCTAAATTATTGACAAGTTTATGAAATAGTCTTCTAAAATAATCTAGTTGGATACCTTATTATTTTGCAAAAAGTCATAAGCTATTAAGCTTTATCGGAAATATCATATAAAATTATGTGGATAGTTATTAATTCAAGAGGAAGGTTTCATTAGAACTAATTTTCTTGAAATTTTCGTATATTTAAAATATTACAATTATTTTATGAAGAGTCTATGTAATACCCGAATATATAGATAAAGGGGTAAAATAATTTAGTAGTGGCACCACATATTACACGTGGGGATTTTGGGAGGCATTAATTGGTGACCAATGTGCATGATGGAAGCCATGCATGTTCTACGTAAGTAGTGATAACTTCCTTTATTTAGCCTTCTAAGAAAAGAAGTTCGAAGCAAATTTTATATATATAGATAAAATTCTTCACGGATTTATTTTCCAATTAAAGGATAATTGTGAGTCTATTTTTGTCAAATTTTAGAAAACTGTGTTACTTTTAAGGTTACTAACATAGCTGATCAACGCAATGGATGAGACAGATTTTGTTTTTGAATTCGTTCTTGTTATTTCGGGTAAGTTATGTACTCATTTTTGCATTTAATTCCTAAAATGCAAATCTTGTACTCTTAACTTTCTGGGATAATATATTACTCATTTTTTATCAGACTAAGCCCAAATTTGAACCACGCATTCCTGGAATTATTCTCTATGTGTCAGTATTTTTTTTTGCTTTTGGGCTGCGAAGCCCATGGGCCTATTTTTTGCATGAAATTTTACCTGAGGTTTTAAATAGTAATATGAGTCTTGTTTTAATTTTCTTGATGTGTGGATTACATATTTTGTAGTTTCATACGATTCCAAACTTATTCATGAATTTCGGTTATCTCAGCACGCTTCATAAGGTTACTATAGAAATCCAGGCATTCTATGACTTACTTCCTACAGAATGTGTAATTCGTATTATATATACTCGGTAAATTTTCAGTTCGAGGCCAAGTTACTAATTTTAAGACCCTTTATTTTTAATTCTTTAGCCTATAAGTGTTCTTTCTAGACTTGTTGTTGTTATTCATCCTTGGGGATACAAAGCCCCACCTATGTGTTTCATTCCATCTATGGACTACCGTTGGGGAAGGGGATTTCACTAGTTGGGAGAGCATAGTAGCTATCCCCTATTTCATGTAGGTGGCTTTAGAGCCGATATGGGCAAGATGATTGTTTTGTGTTTTATATGAGAATGCGTGTGATTAGTATGTGTGCGGTTGCTAGGTTGTAGATGGACGGATATGGCTTTGCTGGATAGTTAATGGACCTATGTATTAGTGTTTTATCCTTTTCCAGTGCTAGCCTAGGAGTGAGTTTTATTCGTCTGAGTTGTGATAACGTCATGTTTTCCCTTGTATAGATGTGCACTTAGCCCTTAAAGGGCGTCCTTTGGGAAGTTGTAGCATCTTTGGTGCTATTATTCGTGGCTTAGGACCGTCATTGGGCTAGGATGGTATGTACCTTCTGACTAGATCTTGGCCTATTCTTGGATTCTAAAGGATGACCTTAGGCTAGTTTAACCTATTGGTTTCTTCTATTTTGCGAGTATGCATTAGTATTTTTAAAAGGTAACTTGATTTTGATAAAGTAATAACCAAAAACTGATTTCTTATACAGGTATATATCCAACATTGCGGTAGCAGTATGGAGCTATTTTCTTTCTCGACCAGATTTATTTTCCCACTATCACTCTAATTTCTGGGTATTGCCTTCATGGCAACAGTTAGATTCTTACTGTGGTTTTTCATAGAAAATTGAATAGACTTGAGTTTTCCTCTGAGATATGTATATGAACTAAGGTCAATCTTAGTCATTTCTTCCTTGATAATATGCCATTATTTGTCATTTAAAAGGATTTTATATGTGGGACCCTCCGAAACAAGGTGGCTATGGTGATGTACTATATTGAGTATAATATGTAGCTTAGGCAAGGGGTATACTTGAGTAGGAAGGGTAAGTATACCGGAAGGCTTCCGTGGTTCCGCTCTTGACAGAGTCATGCATAGGGGAGGGTGCATAAATACACTATTTATGATTTAGAAACCCTTTGCATTGCATCCCTCTGCATTGATTTGTACTCTTCAGAACGTACGGGAGGAGTACCTGTTAGATTACTTGGCATCCTGATTGTCCCTATTGGTAGTATGGGATATTGGCCAGGTTTGATTTCTAGTAGACTTTATTTTCTCTTTCCTATGTCTTGTAGATACTATTCATACACATGTTGTATTTGTTGTTAGCTTAACCCATTACTAGTTTTATATTCTCTTATTGATCATTCCTTGTGTGGTTTATATTGGAACTCCAGGTATGTGTTACATTGTTCATGATTTGTCTATGACTTATGCCATTGTCTTCACATACGCTGATAACTCGTATCTTACCTTACTTAGTAACTGTTGTTGTAGTTATCTCCTTTTTTATTTGTTCATTAAGTGCTATTGTCTATTTTCTTGTAATTGTTTTTTACCTTGCATATGCTTACTTTTTCCCGGTGGCCGATGATGCCTACTAGGTACTCATTGTTTTTGGTACTCATGATATACTTCTGCGTCATTTTATGATGTAGATCCTGGTAGGATTCAGTAGAGTGGGCATGATTATGTGAGCTAGTTTTGTGCTATTTCAGGAGATACGGTGAGCAGTCGGCGTTTATGTTGGCCAGTCTTCATTTTGTCTTCTTAGCTGTTTTAGTTGAAGTCTATATAACTATGTAGTAGTTTTCCCCCTTGGTGGGTTGTAATTTATGCTATTATTTATATAGATGCTCGGCAACCACAACACCAGGTTGTGTAGGAGTTAATTTCTGTTATGTATTTCTGTTTCCTCTTCATCTTCTTCTCCTTTTGTTTTCTTTTGATACTTTGTACTGGCCCATCGTTTTATGCTATGGGTCAGGATTAGGCTTGTCTACAGGTGGAATATAGATACCATCACAACTTGATTTTTGGTCGGGATAATATATGTTTTATTTTTATTAATGAAATGAATATAATAATTATAATATTCAATTATTATCCCGTCCAACGGTATAGAATGAAATTGAAATCCCGAAACCCAAACCAAGAGCCCTTCTATACCAAAGTCCACATTCTAAAGATAATAGAACCATCGAAATTCAATTACAAATGTTTTCTAAGAAATCACTCTTGAATTTATCTATTCTAAAGTTAAATTTCAAGACAGGAAAACTAAGATATCGACAAATAGAACTTCCAGGGATCCAAACTACCAGGCCCAGTAAGTCATAAATGACTTGTAACAATTATCAAAAATCAGTAAATATAAAAACAAAAAATACATAATAATGGTCTGGGAGGGTTATTACATAGTCCCAGTAAGTTATAAATGAGTTGAGGCAGCTACAGGAAAGCTCTAAATGCAGGAAATGCTCAAGAACATAATAACTACCCAGGAGGGTCATTAGACATAGGTTAAAAAAGTAGCCTTGTGTTCTTATGTAACCACTAGTTTCTCTCAAACACTAGAAATCTATTTCAACTTGATCTCTTGAGCCAAGAAAGTAAAAACTAAAAACAACTTAACTACGTTACACAAGAAATTTCCTATCTCTAGCTCAAATCCCTTTTCAGTGGGGTTTAAAGTCCAAAATGAGTGCTAATTAATCTTCCCAGCCATATTTGACTTTGTAGATCTCATCCAATTTAGATGCTCAAGTCCAAGGGTCAGTTACTCCCTTTAAAAAAATTAAAGTATATGAATAATTAGATTTACAAAATCTAATAATAATCAACAAGTATTTAATTGATACTATATCACGAGATAAAATTAAGACCCAAACTAAAATCCAAATGTTGTTTTCTCTGTAACTACAAGATTTAAATAAGAATTTAACTACTACACGCTAAAAATATATAATCAAAGCAATATAAGACGAAATGGATAAGTATTTATTACTACAAACCTTCTAATTTTTCAATACAAAGTGTAGATGGAGGATTTCTTACTCACGAAGTCTTGTGAATTTTTCCAAAAATCTGTTTGACTTGACAAAAGTGTGTCCCAACGAAAATTGATGGGTTTTCTTAATGTGGAGTTGGTGCCAAAATGCGATTTTCCAAATATATCCCAGTACCTAATCATGTTTTTGGTGCGTTCACGGTCAGTTTCCTGTGTTCATGGAGCTCTGACATTTTCGTTGATCTTGTTCTTGGTCAGTTAGATGTATTTGTGGACTTCTTTTAACCTTGAATACAACATTTATGGTTGAAGGGTTGCATTTGCATATATGGTTTTATAGGAAATCATCAATTTGTTCTCATTTAACTTCATTTCGAGTCTCTTTCTCTACCCTTGGTCTCTTTCCTCCAAAATGCATTTTTCATCATACCATACCTAAAATATGATCAATTCAACACAAGCGGATTCTTATGATGATTAAGGACCTCAAATTCATAGGAAATAAGACTAAAATAAATGGTAATTTTATCATTTATCAATCCCCAACTTAAAAATTTTGCTTGTCCTTAAGAAAATTAAATTCAATCATATTAATAGGACGTAATCAAATCAATCTCAACTTGAAACTCAACGTTCCCAATCTACATTCTTTAATTAAAAAAAAACACATATCATGACTTCATTTGGTACTAATAAAGTGAGCCCTTTTTTCAACAACTACCTCCATTTAAAACTTATGTTCATAATAATCAAATGACAACAACAATTTCTCAAGAATTGTGTCAAGCTACTAGTTCACCGAGTATGCTCATTTTTCTGATTTTTGAAATCTATTAATGTCACATATTCATTATATTTCACATGTGCTTACAAGAAAGAAAGCCCCAAAAATACTCTATTTACAACAATAGCACAAAGGACAAATGTACAAACACTCACACTAGTTCAAATATAAATAAGTTTCAAACCATAGGCTTGCCCTTATTTTCTATCACTACTACTTCAAAAATATCCGGTTGAAAATCCCATAAGGACTATTTCTAGCTTGTAACGTAGGCTTAGAAAGAGTAGGATAAATTTTCTATAACAGGACTAAACTCTCGTTGAACACTACAAAAAAAAAATTTAAATTTCCATCCTTAGCCTCCCCTTTTTTTTTCAAGACCATTCACTTCTATTCTTACTCTTGTTTGCCCACTTGTTATAATTTTTTTTATCATTTCTCTTTTATTGTTTCATTCCTCCTTTTTGTTTTCATTTCTACCTTTATTTGACTTGCTATTTTGGGTATACATACAAAGCCTTCATGAATTATCACATTCACAAAGGCATTCTCAAACCCTCAACTAAGACATTAAGCCTAAATTTACAATTTTAGCATTCAATGAGGGTTGGATCCAAAAAGAGGGATTTCTTAAAAAGTTATTAAAGCTTGGAGTGTGTTGTCGAAGAAAAGGTCTCAAGCTCAAAGGGGTAACTAGGGATAATAATTTTGTGTAATTATAGGATTTTTAGGATAAAGTCACTTCAAAAGAATCACAAAGAAGGCCTAAGGTTATTGCTACAACCAAATGAAATCAAAGTTAGCATTGAAATACCAACCAACTTCTAGATTGCCCATGCAACATTAAGAATTATCCAACAAAAGCTCATCACACATGGCATATGAAGTATTCAAGATGGATTACTTTTCCTTCTTAGATGAAAATTGATCAAGTAATAATTACATTTCAAGAAGTCCCATTATATAAACTGCAAATCAAATTTGTGATTTCAAAATATGACAATGTATAATGGTTTTAATTTCCATATTTGCAAAACCATTATCCGATACACATACTAAATATGAAATGCACATAACTGAAACAAAAATGTGAGCTCTCGAAATCCAAGTCCAATGTCCAATTCTGCGAAGTAAAAGTCAATTTTGTGGACTGAAAAATGAATCTACTGTCAGAAAAATAGTTTTTTTTTTCCAAAACACAATAAGACTTCCACAAACTCTAGATGTGAAACTATCTTTACTAGTAATAAACAAGCCAACACTTTGACTTTTCTCTTAAAGATCTATCTACACTAAAGAAAAATAAAAATGCAATAATTTTTCTTATAAAGGTCATCATGCTATCCATCCTCAAAAGAGACATTCAAAACCTACTACACAACTAACTAAAACATCCATATTTTAATGAATATAAAAGACAAAACAAAAAAGAAGTTCTAATCCAACAAATTAGTATCCCAAAATAAGCATAAAAATCATATCCAAGTAAAATCAAGCTTGAGAAGGGCATAACATCAAAGCTTCAAATATCCAAAAAGAGTCAAACCCAACAACAACATCCAAACCATAAAACAGTATCGATGAACTACCCCATCCCTAAATAAAATATCACATTTTCGTCATTACCTAAGCTTAATATATCATAAGTGAATGAAAAAGTAATATGGGTAAAGGCCCTCTAAAATAGGCTCAATTTGAACTAGACATAAAAGGAACCTCTAAATCTGCATCATCATTATCATCTGACTGACTCACAGCACAGAAGGATCTCTATTATCAGCAATATTTTAATGGAATTTAATTTTCTTCTTTACTTGTTCCATAGGATTTCTTTTCCTCTTTCCTATCTTTCCTTACTTACGACTTATTAATTCCAACCTATTGTTCATGGTTTTCACTCTTCCTGAAATCACTCTTCTACATAGCAACAACCTTTACAAGGTATGGTGGGGAATCAATACCTATCAGCTCACTAATTCATGAAGCATCAGAAGGTAGGCTAGCTAACAAATGCCTAATATCTGTATCCACTCCATAAATCTAACTCGAGAGATAACACATGCTATAAGGACTGGAGTCCAGTGGGATCAAGTGACACCGATGAAACTATAGGTGTCTCAATAGTATCTTGAGAGAACTTTCAGAATGAAGAACATGTTACATTAATATTTCAATTCTTATTTTTTCTATTGACGTCCTTTTGAATAACGGATGAATAGGCATTGTTGGTTCCCACATGATGTAATTTCAGAACATCAAAACACCATCACCATAGAATAATAGTGTGATAAATAATGGAAAAAATAATCTCCTATACCTTCTTGCTTCCTCCCCGATCCTACTCACAATATGCACCCCCACATTTACAGAATACCCTCTATGAATGAGGTAATAATCAAAGAATGATATTGTGTCACATCTGCATCATGACTAAAAGGTATGATCCTTTCACAAAAAATCAAAAACCAAGTCTTGGCTTCAATAGTGATGTCATAAGAATAAACTCCTTTCTTCAATTTCAACCAACTTGAGAACACTCAATCATGCAATTTGCCGACCAACCATTAGTTACTACCCTTTCTTGATTTATACATATATGCTTGATTATTTGCATAAGGAATACCATTGTGTGCATTAATCAATTTGGTTTTGAAACTAACTTGTACCACCCTTACAGTGTGACCAATTTGCATTGAGAGTTGGTCTTTGAAGCATTGGCATACAATTCAGTCACTATAGTTGTCATGACCCCAAAATTCAAGTTTTTATGGTATCTCCATTTTCTTCTACTGACAAGTCTAATCTTTGACAAGAGAAAATCATGGTGGCTAGTAACCAGAACCCCAAAACAAAAGAAAAAGAAAAAGAAGAGAAAGAAGAAAAGGACAACACAGAAGAAATGTGGAATATAAAACAAAACATAAAATAACTCCCAAGACTTGGCGTCACTGCTGTAGAGCATCTATACTCATGAATACAAAATACAGTCCCTAGTGGGGAAAACTATAAAAGAAAAGTCTATCTAAGACCCAAATAGGATAGTCCCAACACTAGAATGAAAACCAGCCAGCAGGGACACCAACTGCTCACCAAATCTCCATAAATACCAGCTATACCAGTTGTTGCGCTCGATCACGTCTATTGAAAAAACTCATACTGGTACCTATATCAGGAAAAGATGTAGAAATATATCATGAGTACCAAAATAATAGGTACCTAGTAGGCATCATAGACCGATTGTGAATTAGTAAGCATAATTAAGGTAAAGATAAATCAAAGTAAGTAGAGTAGCGGTGCATATCGAACCACCTTGAATAGGAAATTACAATAGAAGTTAAAGGGAGCAGAGATAGGGTAATAATCATCAATATATATAGTATCGACTAACAGGTGAAAGGATCCACTAATAAGGTAAGTCACACAAAAACTTACTCGAGTCATAAGAATATCGTGCCCACATATAACGTGTACCTGTAGTCCCAACATAACTAGTGTAAATAGGATTTGAGAGAGTACAACTAACGTCAATAATGTAGCTCCTAGTATAACAATAAAGGCGATGGGGAAGGTAGTCAACCATACCAAAGAACATAGATTTGATATGTTCCCTTTTTGGGAAAGTCCTAAGTTAAGAGGGCTATAGAAGAAGCACAAACATTTTTCTTAGAAAACACCGTCTTTGGGATAATCCCTAGCCAAGAGAGGTTGTAGATGTGCAAATAATTACAGTGATGATCACGAACCAACAGGAACCTATGGATGACTCAAACTGCATACCTTATATAGAAGTACTAGAATTTTCCTTCTTCAAGATAGTCCTAAATCGAGAAGGACCCACAAAGGACTTGAACCATATACACTGAAACCAAAAGTTGACATGCTCCCTCTCTAGGATAATCCCAAAGCGAGAAGGACTCACAAAGGACTCGAAACATATACCACTACTCCTCCATATATCCATCCCTTAGGCTACGTATTATGGTCAAAGCAAAATGGCCCAGGGCGGTAGGGTCCATGGAGGGACTTGAACCCACATGCAAAACCTCATAACCAACCCATTAGTAGTATATCAATCAACGAAAAAGTGCAAACACTAGGGCTTAATCTATATATCATATCTCAGTGGGACCCAAGTATGGCCATACAGGCATAACTATTATAGAGATAATCCCACTGTTATCACTAAATAACATCCCAGAACATGGAACTTGCAAGCGAATTATCTTAAATGGTGGGGTAAAATAGCATCATACCAATAGAATAAGTATATGGCACCCATTTCCCATCAACACCTTGCATTAAACATCGAATAAATGACAAGATATTGCACAAAACATAGTCTCTCCTAGACCCACCATGATCCGTAACATTGACTAACCACACTAGAGGTGCCATAAATGGACACTTGACCAAGTACACACGTTTACCGAAGAATTACAGATCTATCATAGCTTAGCAAAACATCCTATAACACTAGGCTCGTGCAAGTTTAGGGACAAAATATCACCACATCGGACTGATAGCTACCCAACATAGCTGTTATTGTTTAGGTACAACACTATCCCAAAAAAAAGTCTTTATTAGCATAGCTATGGCTAACTAAATATGAAGTCACTATATAAGGTTGTGGAGTATTCAACGTAGTGGTACCTTACTAAATGTGGCCTAGAGTCCATCCATGTCCCAATTACATACACAATATTAAAAAAAATACAAATAATCAGCCTACATAGATTGTCTCTAAA
>JBDJHY010876256.1:0-13984 GCA_039654485.1 Withania somnifera
ATGATTTTATCAATTTCATCCCTTGGATCCATTAATTGTGGAAACTAAAAAAACTAAGAATAAAAAGTGATGGAGACTTACCCAAAATGTGGAAGAACTGAAGAATAATGTTGAGAGGATTTTCCCTAGCCCTGGAATGGTTTTTGGGAGAAGTTCTTTCGCCTTAGAACTGAAGAAATCGTGAGGTTTTGTTGAAATAAAATGTAGGGGTCGCGTAGGGAATATATATTTCCAGGTACAACAACCACCACAATTGTGTGACGAGGTCGCGATCACGCAAAAGGAACTTAGGATCCATCGTGATCACATGCTATAGTGCAAAAGGATCTCGGTAGCCATCATGATCGCATGACGAGTTCGTGATTGTGCAAATGGATTTCTTGAGGACTCATCGCATTGCGTGATGAGGTTGTGATCATGCGAGAAGGGAAACTTGCTCATCGCGATTGTGAAGGACCAACCACGATTGCTATAAAGGACCTCACCTGCACCAGTTGCAAGTTTCTACTGAATCTATTCCAGAATTTCCAACCAGGGTCATGAAATTAAAACAAAGTTCAAATTTGACAAGCAAAATATTTAAACAACATGGGAACGATATTCCAAATCTAATAGAATCATCAAAACATCCAGCCAAGGTCTTTTTACACAAAATAAACCCTCAAACCAAAGATAGCCAAAATGCACTTCTCGACCAAGGTACTAAAAAATGCAACGACAAGTCCTGAAATTATACCAACACCTCCACTAGCCTAAAATCATCATTTTAGAGCTCCTGAAAGTGTTAGAATTCCAATAATCCAAACACCAATTTACCATCCAGGCTCAACTTTATGCTTTAAACTTTAGTAAAATCGATAATTTAGTATAACTTACAAATGAAAACTCCAAATCCCAAACTTGTGGTCAATTTGGACTTTTTTTTATATTCCAGAGCTAACGCAATAGTCAGAATTTAATTTTGATCTCATCTTGAAGGAAACCTTACTTTGGTTAACGAGTACTTAGTTTTAGGCTCTGAAACAGGTAATTTGAGATATTTCTCAATCGATTCTCCAGGGATCCAGACTATTGGTCCCAAAAAGTGATAAGTGACTAGGGGAAACTACCAAAACACTCTAAAATGCATAACATTGCATATTTATCATAAATAACCATGAGGGTCATTACAGTATGTCGAGTACTTCTACTCTTGTCCCTCCTGCTTCTACTATTGAGGCTTTTATTGTTTAATTTGTTGATACTGTTGAGGCTCCTACTACTGCTGAGACTGCTACTACTCCTTCTGGAGTTAAGGAGGTTGATCTTATTGATGGAGGAAGGATGATCCTAATTATTTGGATATCACTATGGATGATGATAACGAGATGGATTTTAGTCTGACTACTAAGAGTTAGACTGATAATATCTACAGAAATCAGGTAGACTTCGATATGGAACAATAGGACATGATTAAGAGAGATATAGCATAAGAGGATCTTCACAGGTCTACACTAAAGACATCAAAGATAGGCACCAGTGGGTTGAAGGACCCTGATACCTGTGACTAGATAATGATAAGTGGACCCTCTTACTCTTTATATTTTTATTTAGTCTGTTGGCAATGAGGACAATCACTTGTTTACCTGTAGAGAAGGTATTATTTTGGTATTGTTTGTATCTTTTGGATGTTGTTATTTTAGACTCTTCTATTCATAGTTTTTAAGCTACTACTATTTTTTTTTACTAATTTGATTTCATTATGGTTATGTGGATAATTTTATTTTTGTATCTTTTCTATCACTTATTTCTTTTAGTTATTGTTTATTTATGGTTTATTCATAGTTATATAGGTTGATACTTTTTTTCTATATAATTGAGTTTTATGGTTATATTGTCCTTGTTGTGCTGTCTCTTATGGAATACCCTTTGGGACCCTTAATCTAAGTGCTCCATCCTATGATCATAGTCGGAAAAACCAAGAAAGGATTCTTAAATACTAACCCAATCCACATCCCAATAGAGGTCTAGTCTCAAACCATAAGCAAAATAGCGAATCTGCTTCTTCTTAGTAGGAAATAACTCATCAGCGTGTCTGGATAGCTCAATGTATCGGGCCTTGTACTTAGTAACAATCATAGAAACCTACTATAAGTTTGCAAACTAAGCCTACAATAACTCTCATGCACTTCTGGGAATGTGTTTGGACAGAAAGGCCTATCTTATCTGAGGTTTTGATGAACTCATTGGAGTCCTTCCCTGTTTCTCCTGAAAAATAGATGGTGATATACAAGGTTGTGGTAAAACATCTTTATTACCTCAAAGGTTGAAACATTCATAGCTGGTGTCAAAAGTAGGGGAAGGAGTAGTCTGAACATATTCCACAGGATGAATGGGTGGTGTTGCTAAAACTGTAGATACTAGGGGAGGCAGATCACCCTGTACCACTCCCTAGGCTGAATCTTGCAGAACCTATGTTAGTATTCACCAAATAGCTACAATATATTCCATAGAATATCCTTTATGGTGGTAGGTGGCGACTATGTAAATTGCAGTGGAGGTGTAGGAGTAGTCTGCGGCTGTAATAATGGGTCTACAACAACTATTGTTGGATGAATGGAATATGGGAGAGTGACAATCAAATAAGTATCCCCTACTAACCCCTTATGACCTACGAATAAGGTCTTGTAACTAGGTAGGGGAGGGTCTCTATCCACAGGCAACGATCGGGTATGTACGATGTGTGAAAAAGTGAAGCTAAAGTGAGTCTTTCCATAAATGATATGAATGTCAATGGACAATAAGTACCAAGAGATTCAAATCATTCGTATGGTAGCTTATATCCTTCTGAGGATTGAACCTAAGCTTTGATACCACTTTGCCATGATCCAATCATGGGGCATTATAGCGCCAACAACCCACTTGTAGTCAAGCATATACCTATAGCCCAGAGCGATAAGAAATGGACCATAACTAATCTTAATCACCAGCTATATGTAAAAATAGTAAATCAGAACGACAACAGGATAAATATATAACATAAACAATCCAAAAACCTGGTCTCAATGGCATGTCAAGCTATATATCAGAGTATCCAAAAGTAAATAAACAACATATATAAAATCCTACTAATACAAAGAAGGAAATATACTAGTGGAAACAAAATAGAGAAGAAAATAATAAAGGAAGACACGATCAACCTGTATACTAGAAGCTCACCATAGTATCTTAGTATAAACACTCTAGTCTACAAGGTCACGCCACCTCCAGTAACCCATACTCATATCTTCTTATAAATATAATATAGAAGTGTAATATGAGTACCACACGCATAGGTACCAAGTAGACATCATAGGCCTACTAGTCTAAATAAAGTAAAAGAGGAAAGTAAAGCAGTTCATATGAGTAAGTGGAAAGGAATAATGACTAACTAGAAATCTAAAGCCAACAACAAGTAAAGTTAAACAATTGAGCACAATAGGGAAAGTTATATAATATAAGAAAATAAGCCAATGAACTATTGTCCCATAAAATAACCAACTACCACATCTCCTTGAGAAACTAAATACAAAATGCATACTTGGACTCCAGCTAGGTGTAAGTAGTAATAAGGCAACGGAATAAAGTTAACTAAGCTAGAATAATGGTAAGAATATAGCATAACCAAAAGGCCCCTCATAAAACCACTGGGTACATACAGGAAAGAAAGCAAACATAATATACCTGACACCTATCCCACCAACAAGTAAGCACATAGCATCCACAAACTTAACTTGGCCTCCCATATAGACTGAAAGGGTACAAAAAATGCATAGAGATGAATGAAAGGGGTAGGAGTAAATAAGAAAAACAAAAATTATTAGTCTTACCAATGAGGTCCTATCTTTGAAAAATGGATCATAGTTAATACTTGGGAGGTCCCACCCTCGAAAGATAAATGTAAACTAAGAATAAGAGGCCTACCTCATATATAATAGCTCATAGCTCAGCATGGGATGTCCTACCTCCACACCTTAGCCATAATGATACATAGATAAGAAGCACCTCTTTGTCTTACATTATAAAAATAGCTCTATAACGTATTACAATCATGGAAGCTTAGTTATGGAAAACTAATCTAATACATTTAATTTAGAAAATCCAATTTTCAATATTATTTAGTCTCCATCATATGAAATCAACAGTAGGTCTATAATGACTCATTCGGTAATTTAGAGCTGTTTGATAGTTCACCTAAGTCATTTATGACTTGTTAGGATCGGTATCTTGGTGCCCTGGTAATTTGTTTGCTTGATATCTCAGTTTCCCTATTTTGAAGTTTAAATTTTGAAACAGTGGAACTTGAGATTGAAATAGTTGTAAACGTGCTTGGAATTGAATTATGACAGTTCCATTGGCTCCTAAACTCTAAATTTTGTCTAAATAGACCTTAAATTTGTGTCTTGGCTTTTCGTTTTGAGTTTGGGTTTTTTGTTGAAATTCAACCCAACCGAATCTCACTTTTGAGCTTGGATGGTCTTTAGAGGATTGGAGCATCTGATGAAGATTTTGTCAATTTTGTCAGCTCTAAAATTTCAATTTTTGGCTAGTTGAGTCATTGTTTTGCTTCCCGAGGTGCTTGAGCTTATTTTGAGTAGGTGTGTGGAAGTCCTTAGTTGGGCTCCATTTTGATCCTTTTGGGGTTGGGGTATTTTTTTCTTAAACTGTCTTGGATGGTTGTTTTTTCAATTTTATTAAGTTTATGGTGTATTTTTCACCCTAAATGCACTTTTGGTTGATTACAATTGGACTTTATATGCTGGTTTTAGACCCCTCAAAGGTCTCCCATTTTCCTTGTGTTGCTGTAGGACATAGACAAACCACGACACTTGGGTCACCCTGCCAAGGTTTCCCCTACACCTAAAGGGCTGCCCTGGCAAAGTTCACCCTTGTTCCTAGGCAGACACCGCAACGAGGCAACACCTGCCGCCAAAAGGGCGCCCTGCGGCCCGTGCACTCTATAAGTAGGGGATCTCCTCCTTTATTTCCATCTTGTTGGTTTTTGTTTTTCAGTTTCTTCTTGAGTGTTTGAGCTGAGTTTTGAGGGTTTCAATCCATGGGGAGTTGTGTGGTGATTTTGGGAGTTTGTGGTGCTAGGTTTTTCGGGTAATTCTTATTATTTCCACTTTTATTTAATTATGCAAAGTGTTTTTATTTTATTAACCAAGACCTAGTTTTACCCTTTGATTCGATATAACCTTAAGCTCAAATTTAGACCACGAGTCCCCCAAACTAAGGGCTATGCGCTGATATAATTATTTTTTTGGGCTATGGGGCCCCCTTTCCGACCCGGGTTGCTATTTGCAGTAAGGGTTTTATTTTTCATATTTTTATCCCTGAACTTGTAATTTATTTAGTTTTGGATGGTACCGAAAGTGTTGGAGCTTTAGGTTCACTGTGTACAGACCTCGGGGACTTTCATCGGCGTCCAGGTAGGCTAGGTTTATTTATTTGCATTGTAGATTGGGTTATTATTATTGTGCTTGTGATATGGCTAGTAGTGTAGGGCTGGGTTATTTAGGTTGATTGCTGTATTTCTATTGAAATTCTTGTTGGATTTTGGGGGCTTGTAAGAGGGCAAAGAGGGTGAAGGGTTGTGTGATTAGGGTCTTGTTTCCACCATGTGGAGGCCACTAACCTTAGGAACTAATTTAGTGTTTACGCGGCGAGTTTGGTGAGATGAACTCTTAAATGGTGGCCTTTGGCTGATCCTAGAATCTGTTTACTTTTTGTTTCTATTATTATTTGTCTTACTGTTGCTGCTGTGTTGATGCTCTTATATACTTACTGTTTGGGCTGGAGACTTGACACTGATAGGTGTGCATTCGATGTTGATTTTTGACACTGAGAGGAGGTGGGTGTCCGTTGTTGATTGTTGACACTGACAGGGTGTGTGTGTGTGTTCGATGTTGATCATTGACATTGAATAGGGGATGTGTTCAAGGTTGACTATTGACACTAATAGGGGGTATGTGTCCAATGGTACTATTCTACATAACTTTCCTGCATCCTTGTGTATATCCTTAGAATGGTGTGTGCTTATCGGGTTAAGGGGGGATTCATGGTGGGGTTTTCTATTCTGTTTGTGCTTACCGATAGGATGGGGAGCCAGGTAGGTTTTTCTTTGCTAGTTGTACTTACTGGTAGTATGGGACGCCAGGTAGGTTTCAGTGTGTTTACTTTCTATTCCTTATTTAGCGGCATTCTTCTATTCGATATTTTCTTTCGATTCATGCATATATGGTATTATGAGTAGTGGGGTTTGCCTGAGATAAAACACAGTTATGTTTCCTTACTTTATTTCAGGTTTTAGATACTGGTCTCCATAGATTGTGGCTACCATGTTTAGTTCTTGTAGATCTATACTGGCACGTTTGATATCTTACCCCTCTACTTATTATTTGTTTTACAGCTTCCTTACTACTATTGACCTGTTTTACTTCTTCACCTTTATTAATCACATTTTATTTTAAACTAGTGGGCCGATGATGTCTATTGGGTACCTTGTTTGTTACTCATGCTACACTTCTATAACTTTTTCTATGGTACAAATACCGACATGGGTTATCAGCGACGTTATGATTGTGCGGAGTAGATTTGGGCGACTATAGAGATTACGGTGAGCTTTACCGTCTGAGCCGACCATGGTTTCCCTAATTTCTATCTTGCTTTATTCGATCTACAACAGGCCCTGTATTGTATTATCATTCCAGGAGTTATTTGTGTTTTGTATCTTTTGGTTTCTGTATAGTAGCTCCATATGTCACTGACACTAGTTTTTGGGATTTGGGTTATGATTTCCTTTTGGTTTCCATTCTTTTACGTATTATTTATGTTTTCCTTTGCTATAATAGTTGTGTTGAGAGCTTATAGCCGATAGCTCGTAACTCTGAGATGTAGGGTTAGGCTAGTCTACAGGAGGGTTGTAGATGCCATTATGACCTGAGATTTTGGGTTGAGATAAAGTGGTCTGTGGGATTTTTTTTTATGTATGATTTCCTCTTGGTTTCCATTCTTTATGTATTATTTATGTTTTCCTATGCTGCATTGGCTGTTTTGAGAGCTTATAGCTCATTGTGCGTAGCTACGGGATGCAGGGTTAGGCTTGTCTATAGGAGGATTGTAGACGCTATCATGACCTGAGATTTTGGATCATGACAAGGTCCCACCCGGTATCCTCCACATAAACCAACTGCACAATGCATGCCCGCGGAACAACACAATTGAATAACTCTCAATATAGTCTAATATCGTCCCAAAGACACCTTCTAGGCACACAACACTCCCATAGTTAAAATACTTCTCAACATAGGCTCTAAATTTCAAGGCTGAAATTTTTTTTACAGCCAGAAGCTAACTACGTCCCTTCAAGAGACCCCAAGATCGGTTGAAAGAGAAGAATATTGACATATAAGATATAGCAACCTACAAACCATCCCAAATTTCTAGCTGGTCACAAAAAATACCTTGCAAAACCCATTCTAAGAGATAATTAAACCTAGCCTACTTAGATGCCATCAAAAATCCTAATACAGTGTTCATAAAATCTTGAACTGTAGTACAATGCCTAGAAAGCCTTGGAACTGACAAAAACATATTAGGTAAAACAGTGCCAATACTCAGACCAAACAATAATATACAAGTGCCACAACACAATATAAGAACAACAATACTGATAATAATGAAAATGGAAAGTAACCGGAGTCTAGGATTGGCTGAAGGCCACTAGGTATAAGCTCATATCACTTTACTTGTCATGCAACAACTAAAATATTTTTCAAAGTCTATGGCCCCCACGTGGTGAGGCCACGACCCCGAGCATATAATCTTTACCCTCTATGCCCTTTCACGGGCCCCAGAATCTAATAAGGATATTAGCTAAAAAATACAACTATCAACCTAAAGCCAAATCCACACTACTGGCCATATCACAAGCACAAATAATAGCCCAGTATACAACGCACATAAATAAACCTAACCTACCTGGAAACTGGCAAAAATCCTTGAAATGTATCCACTGGGGGCTCAAAGCTCCAAAAAAGCTGAAGTCACCCAAAATTATGCAATTACGAATCCACGGATCAAAACATGAAAAAGGATACCCATATTTCAATTAGCAACCAGGGTTGAAAAGTGGACCCCATTGCCCAAAAAAATTAAACTAAAAATCCCAGCGCGAAGCCCTCATCTCGGGGGACTTGTGATCCTAAATCGAACTTATGGTGAAAAGAAAATGAGGGAGAAAACAAAGTTTAAGGTAAATAAATAAAAATATTTTACATAAGCTAAAAGAGGTAGAAATAATGAGAAATACTCGGGAAAACATGCTTGATGATCTCTCATGCAACTCCCTACTACTCCCCTAAGCTTAAAACACTCAAAACCAGCTCCTAGGGCCTGGATAAGGTAATAATTTGAAGAAACCAATGACTGAAAATGAAGGGGGTTAAACCCTTTATATAGAATGCTTGCGGTGTTGGGGTGCCTCTTTTGGCTACTGGGGAGACCTCGCCATGGAGAAAGGAGGCCCGTTTAGGCGACCTAGCCAAAGTGATGCCCTGGGCACAAGGGCGACGATGCAAGGGCATCCCAAGGGTCGCTGGGGCGATATGCAATCTGAAGCCAAATGTAATGACCCTCATGGTCATTTATGATAAATATACATCGTTTTGTATTCTAGAGCATTTTGGCAGTTGCCCCAAGTCATTTATGACTTGTTGGGATCGACATTTCGACTCCTTCGCGACTTGATTGAGAAATATCTCAAATTCCCTATTTTAGATCCTAAAACTGAGTACTCATTGACCAAAGTCAACTTTTCTTTAAGACGATCTCTGAAATAACTTTGACAGTTTTGTTAGCTCCTGAATACCAAACAAAGTCAAGATTGACCTTAATTTTGTGTTTTGGAGGTTCGTTTGCAAGCTATGTAAAATTGTGGATTTTTGTTAAGTTTGTGGCCTAAAGTGGAGCTCAAGGGGTATTTTGATATTCAGAGTGTCGGATTGGAATTTTGATGCTTACAGCAACTTTGGAATGTTGATTTTAGACTAGGTAAGGTGTTGATATAATTTTCTGACTTGTTGTTGCATTTTTGAGGTGTTGGTGGAGAAATGTACTTTTGACTACTATGGTTTGAGGGGTCATTTCTGAATAAATGACCTTGGATTTAAAATTTGTGAATTCGGTTGAGTCTAGAATATAGTTTCCTTGTTGTTTGCATATTTGAATTTTCAAAATTGGACTCTGTTTGATCCTTGAACCCCTTAATGGAAAATTTTGAAATATGCAAATTTGACCTGCAACTGGTACAGGTCATGGTACTCTTTACGATCGCGAGCCTTGCTCACACAATCGCGATGAACAAATTGGCATTACTCTACGCGATCGTGGCATAAGCCCACATGATCGTGATAAAGTATGTATCTGGTAGTTATATTTTTCTTGCAGCAACCCTTTCATTTTATTTCAGTCAAACCATTGCGATTCCTTCAATTCTAGGGAGAAAAACTTTTCCCAACCACCATTCTAAGTCAAAGGAAGATCTTCCCAACGTTTCCCCTTTGATTTCACAGGAAATTGGGTAAGTTTCTTCTCTTTTTCTTCCGTATTTTCTTGATTCTAAACATTAATGGCACCAAAAGTTGAGGTTGATGAAAGAATCCCATAACTCTTTGATTTTTTGTAAAATTCTTTGTAAATTGAATGTATACTGATCCTAGAATTATTACTACCCCAAAAATTCCAATGGTATATTCATAAAAATTGGATCTTTGACCCCTTTAGGGTCAATTTTATCCGGGCTGATTTTAAGCCCTTCCTGCATTCACATTGTGCCCAATTTTGGAGCACGGGGTCCTGATGACGTTGGGAACTCAGTAGTAAATTTTATTTTTGGTTTCTTTTTTGACCTAGACAAAAATTTAATATAAATTATTCTGTTAGACTCATATTAACATATAAAATACATTGGCATAAGTTTCAGATCATTCGAATACCATTTGACAATAGTTGGAGTAAGATTTACTATTTTACAATGCTTTATCATCGGACGAAAGGTAGGCTTCGTGGGTTGGTTAGCTAGGTTGTACTAAATATCTTTAATAATTTTACTAAATATCTTCTGTGGGTTGGTTAGCTAGGTTGTATAGTACCTTCGTACTATTCTCTCGTCCATCCCATGTTCATATTGATATTTTGGCACTCGAGTGATATGGGGCCCTAGACTTAGCATTTGATTAGAGATACCTGTGCAAGACATAGGCGGTAGATAATTTATGATTATATGTTGATATATATATATATATATATATATCGTTGATATGCTGTGCATTCATGATGTTATAGGTCAGCATAAGGCTCAGATAAGAGTGCATTGGGGCTGGATAGTATCACCTCCTGATTTATGAGCCATGATGGCTAGTGGATGAATTGATGATAAAGTTTCATAGAGGTATAAATAAATAAAAGAGAATACTTTAATAATAATTTAAGTAATTATCTTTTACTATTTTCTCGACATTGTATCGAGTACCCGGTAGCACTATTTTTCACTTGTTTTAGTCTAGGCATCACACCCTGGCACCGTGAAAAGTGTCTTTTACTAATAAATGGTGAAACTTAAGATTGAATCCTTTCTACAGTGAGTACAACCCTGGGATTTAAGACCATCGTCTTACAAAAGTGAGTACAGTTTTTTGACACACTTGGTACTAGCAGTTGTGGATACCTGATGATATTGATTACTGAGGACCATAGGTAATACTACCATATACATCGACATTGATCTCCTTGACTTGACGAGTACGACTAGCGAATATTATTGATATGATATGATTGATATGAGGCACAATGTGCTGGCGGGATAACACTGATATGAGGCAGTATGTGCTGGCGGGGTAACACTGATATGGGCACTATGTACTGGTGGGATAACACTAATATGAGGCACTAGATGTGGACGGGATAACACTATTGCGGGGAACTATGTGACAACTGTGATTCATGCAGTTCTGAAAGTGGGATGTGAGGTTCTAATAACTATCATGTGTATGTTACTTTTTTTCACTTGTTTTCTTCAGTGTGCTCATACGTCAGATGGGGGGACTATGGGTGAGTATGTTTTTATGTACATTGTGCTTTATTATGGGGGACTTGTCAGTGTTTAATTGCTTTACTTTATTACTCATATCACTGCATAGTTGTCCTTATTGGTTACTTGTTGTTTCATGTTTTGTGGGATTAGTGCTTTATACTCTTATTCGTTTATTTATCCTTTCACTTGAGGTTACCGGTATACCGAACCTGTTCTACTCCTATCTTTTTTTATTCCTATTTATTGTGTTATATTTCACATATGTTGTTTCAAGGATGTTGGGTACGTTCTATTTCATTGCATGCAATCCTATTGTGTGATTAAATAGTGCTATAAGTCTATCTGACACTCGATTCGTATTTGAGTTGCTAGTTTCCCCGTATTGTACTATTTGCTGTTGTGACCCTTTTTCTTGTACTTTGTTATTTATTGCCTTTATTTATTTCTATGTGCTTAGTTGTCCCTTGAAGCCTACTGGGTACGAGTTGCTTCAATAGCTTGTACTCATACTACACTTGCACATGTGTAGATCCGAGTATAGGTTCCCGTTCGTGATATACAGACAGCTGTTCGTTCGGATCATATTTACATCATAGACTCAGGGTGAGCTTGTCGTCCAGCTGGTTCCTGTTTCTCTTCAGACTTATTTTTATGATCTCCATTGAATTTTGGAGATACAACTATATTGGATTTACTTTAGTTTTACTATTCTATACTTAGTGGTTCGTTTGATGCTGATACAAGAGTTTTGGTACTTATTTCATTCTTTAAGACTTCTGCATAGTATTATTCTATCTTCACTTTTGATATACTTCTGCTTTTAATGTAGTAGTCCTTCGCTTAGGCTTCGAACTATGGGGTTTGGTTCGCCTACTGGTGGAATCATAGGTGCCATCATGATCCGCAAAATTGGATCATGACACCAAAGTCAGAAAACCGAGGGGCCTAAAACAAGCATCCCGAGTCCAATTCTAACAAACCAAGAGTGCATTTTGGGTGGAAAACACACTATGAACTCAATGAAATGGACGAAACAACCATCCAAGGTCATTTAATCGTAAAGGATCCAAAACTCAAAGGGTTGAAAGGAGACAATCTTTGGAATTTTCACAAACTGACACAAAACAAGCCCGGACACCCTGGGAAGCCAACCAATGACTCAACTAGCCAAAAATCAACAGTATGGAGCTGATGGAATCATTGAAATTCTGATCGACGGTTTAATCACAAAAATAGAACCCAGATATCAAAGTGAGATTTGGTTGGGCTGAATATCAACAAAATAACCTAAACTCAAAACGAAAAGGCCGAAACATGAACATAAGGTCCACCTAGATCAAAGTCGGCATTCCAGAGCTAATGAAACTATTGGAATTCGATTCCAAGAACGTGTACTACAAATTCACTCCTGAGTTCCACTATATAAAAACTAAAACTTCAAAATAGGAAAACTGAGATAATGGGTAAATGAGCTGCCATGGCACCAAGCTACCCGTCCCAGCAAGTCATAAATGACTTGGGGCGACTATAAGACTGATCTAAGAACAAAAAAAGATGGAAATTAAGAAAATGACAAAACGGGTCATTGCAACATCCACCACTAAAAAGGACTTTCATCCTCAAAACTTAAGAAAAGAGAAGTACTTGCAAGCATAAATAGATGTGGATACTGGGCCTGCATATTTAGCTCTGTCTCCCAGGTATCCTCCTCGATTGGTCGATGTACCAAATGAATCTTCACCGACGAAATATCCCTGGACCTGAGCTACCTCACATCTCTATCTATAATAGCCTCAGGCTCCTTTATATATGTCAAGGTGTCATTAATCTGCACTGAATCTTGACGAACAACATAGGAGGGGTCTGATACATTATGGCTTAGCATCGATACATGGAAAACTGGACCAACTGCAGCTAACTAAGAAGGCAACACAAGTCTGTAGGAAAACCTCTCCAACTCTCTGTAAGATCTCATGTGGCCCAATGAACCGGGGGCTAAGCTTGACCCACCTACCAAACCTCGTAATTCCCTTTATGGTCAAAACTCAAAGAAAGACCAAGTAGCTAACACTAAACTAAAGCGGCTGAATCCTACGATTCGCATAGGACTTCTGCCTACTCTGCAATTCCTATAACCTAATCCTGAATAAGTCTGACTCAATCTCTAGTATTGTGGATCAAGTTAGAAATATGTAATCGATCCTCGCAACCACTAAACCAATCGATGGGCGATCTACAACATCTTCTATACAAAGCCTCAAATGGCGCCATTTGAATACTAGAGTGGTAGCTGTTATTATACAAAAACTCTACTAAGGGCAAGTGCCTGTCTAAACTGTTGCCTTCAAAGTCAAAAAACATATGTACACAACATATCATGAAGCACCTGACTGTTCCTCTCGGGCTGCCCATCTGTCAGTAGATGAAATGCTTTACTGAAGTCAACCTCTGTACCTAAATCTCTCTGAATTGACCTCCAGAACTTCGGGTGAACTGTTTGTCATGATCGGATATGATAGATATTGAAGCCCCATAAAGTCTAACTATCTCATAGAGATATATCTAAGCTGATCTCTCTACACTCCAGGTCGAACGAGTTGGTAGAAAGTGACCTGACTTTGTCAATCGATCAATGATGACCCAAATGCAATCAAACCCTCTAGAAGTATGGGGAAGACCTGTGAAGAAATCCAAAGTAATTTACTTCCATTTCCACTAATTTATAGGGAGCCTCTACATCTCACAGCATGACTTCCGGTGTTTGAACTTCACCTGCTGACAATTCAAACAGCAAGACATGAAGGACATAATAGAACACCTAATGCCTCAGCACCAATACTACTACCTTAGATCACGACACATCGTAGCAAT
>JBDJHY010876474.1:0-14928 GCA_039654485.1 Withania somnifera
CTATGTATTCTTGGAGCGCTCATTCTAGAGATATTCATAGCATGTCTTTGTTATATTTTAGGGGCAAGGGCCTGTCGTTACTGTTTTCTAGGAGTTTTGTTGTCAAGTATAAATAGATAAACTGGAGTAAAAGTGGTTACTATGGGATTTCTTGATAATTAATTTTAAATAAGGATTTTAAACTTGTTTTAGACCCGACTAAGGATCGACCACCTGGTACCTATATTTTCTACTAGTTTTAGTCCAAGATATACACCTAGAATCGGGTACTGTCACATTTGCTGGCACTTAGGGTTCCGAATTGGTCTGGATACTGAAAATTGTCCCTTTTTCTAATTATAACACTGATTGAGTTGAGACACCGAGTTATGAGATTTGTTGCGTTATTAAAGAGTGGTATGCGGTAAATGCACCTCCACGGGCCCTGCCTCAAGGTTGCATGCAACTGGAGGAAGGGTATAAGATGGAGTAGGGATATACGGGGTGATCCCTTCCATAGGTCATATTTCCTGGGCCTACGAGCACCAGAAAAGAAGTGTACATTAGGGTTTTTATGTCATGCTTATGCTACTTTATTGTACTTATTTTCTGGATGTAACTCTTTAGTAGTATGGGGGGGATAGAAGTGTGAGTGTGCCTTTCTTGTATCTCTCTTTGCATATAAGGGCTTGAAAGGGTTTTACCTGTAATTACTGTTCACTGTTACTTGTACCTTAAGTGTTAGTTATAGATAGTTACTTATTGGTCATCCTTACCTAGTGGGATATGTATGTGCTTATTTGTAGCTATTTTATCGTCTCCATGTCATGTCATTGAGGTTACCGATATACTACCAGTTCTCTGTAGTCTTTTTTTAATATTTTCCACTACTTGTTTTCTTGTTATTGTATTGCTGCGAGGGGTCTACTAGGTACTTGTTGCTTCGGCCATTAGTACTTATACTACACTTTTGCATCTTTCGGGTACAAATCCTAGTATGAGCCATCGTTGCTAGTATCGCAGATTGTGCTAGCTTATTGATTTTTGAGATACATGGTAAGCTCCTAATGACTAGAGTTACATGCATCTCTTCATATGGATTTCATCACTTTTGTTCTTCATAGACGGATTTGTATCTTTTACTTTTCGACTTTTTCTGTACTCTATACTTTTAGTGGCTCTTGTATACACGAATACCAGGTTGTGGGATGTCTTTAATAACTATACTATCATATTTTATCTATTTTTTATCACTTTTGCTTTTTATTTACCGCTTTTATTTACTAGTGCTTAGCCTTATTTCTTGCAGTTGCCCGTTACTTGCCACTCCATGTTATAGGGTTAGTTCGCCTACAGATGGGATAATAGTTTCCATCATGACCTGAGTAATTGGGATGTCATATCTTGGTATCAGAACTAGGTTTTACCGGTATCTATATTATAGATCCAATGTCTAGTAGAGTCACAAGGATCGGTAGGGAGACATACGTGTCCGATATTTGGGATGCTACAGTGGCATCTTAGGAATAGGACTCTTTTTTTCAAACATCCTATCATGCTTGTATCCTAGATGGTTTCCTAGAAATATCATTTGTTTATATTTACTCTTTGATAGATAGTACACATTAGGTCGTCAGCTACAAGTGAGGGCGAGTATTTTGCCCCAACATAGGGTTGTACTATAGCGCCCATAAGGACTACAACACCAATTAGGGCTCCAACGACTGTCATTGAGCCAGAGTCAGTTCCTGGCCAACAACTGGCCGAGTTGCCACCTTAGTATAAGTGCGCCCAGGACAGCCCAGGCACCATCGATACTAGTACCAGTACCCTCAATAGATGTCAAGGATATATTGTTACAAGTTTTGAGTATATTCAAGGACCAACCATCGGACAGGGACCAAACATCCTCTTAGGGGATGCCCCTGATATAGCTAGTTTTGGAGCGAAATATGCTTCTATGGCTCCTCTTCCTCCTATCCAGGTCCTACCTATCCGTACCATTTCTTAACTGTTGGTACCACATGTACCAATGATAAATGTAGATTAGAAGTTGTTGACTAGGTTTCTCCTATTGGATATGCCGAGGTTTACGGGGCACTCCTGGAGTGGATGCACATGGTTTAATCACTGATTGTAAGGAGAGGTTGTGAAACCACGACATTCTTGAGACACATGGAGTTGCTTATACTACATTTCAGATAAAAGGGATGATGAAGTAGTTACGGAGGGCCCATATGATTTGTAGGCCAACTCAGTCACCTCCGATGACCTGGAATTTGTTCTTGGAGACTTTTATGAGGAAGTATGTGTCCTGGGCTAAGAGGGACAGTCTAAAGGAGGTGACTCACCTCAAGAAAGGTTCGATGATAGTAGTAGAGTATGAGGCTAGATTTTATTATTTGTTTGCACATGGAGTCGAGTTTATGCCTACAAAGCAGGAGCGGGTCCATCGGTTTGCTTGGGGTTTGAGCACCAGACTTAGGAAGGCTATAACATTGTTAGTAATAGATGGCCAATCATGCTCAAACTGTAGAGACACTTCTTCCCAAGGCCTACGGGCACAATGATAAGAGGCCTTGTCATCAAGGTAGTTTCAATGGCTTCCTCTCTAGAGACTGGGATTTTCAGCAGCAGTATCATCACCAGAGCCAGTTTAACTATCCATTTCAGGACTCACTCTATATTAGAACTGGTTCAACCGAGTTTAGTAGCCATACATCAGGTCATACATCAAGGGGTAGTTTTGGGGCTTCGGATCGTCGTGGCCATTCTAGGTCTGCTAGTGGCTCTTGCTATAGTAGGACGTCAAGGCCTTGTTATGAGTGTGGTGCCATCAAGCATATACTAGCTTCATCCAGCTGTACATCTACCCAACAGTTAAGATTAATGCCACCACTGGCTAGAGGTAAGGCCTAGGGTAGTAAAGGTACTCGTTGTGTGGGTCAATGAGGTAGGTATGGAGGTTGAGACGATAGTTGGTTAGGCGATGGTTGCCATTAATTCTATTCATTTCAGGTAGTCCAAATATGTAAGCCTCAAATGTTATTATTAGAGAGATGATTTTTGTGTTCCATCACTTGGTGTTGACCTTATTTGATCCCAGATATACTTTTTCTTATGTGTATTCCTACTTTGTACCTTGTTTGGGGTTGTCTAGTGAGCAATTATTTGAGCCTTTGTTTATTGTTACCCCAGTATGAGACTCTCCAGTAGTGAATTGAGTAATGAGGTCCTGTTTGGTTTCTATTAGGGGTTATAATATCTAAATCGATTTGCTTCTCTGTTAGATATGTTGGGCTTTGATATGGTACTGGCATAGATTGGTTATCCCCTCACCATGTGGTTTTAGATTGCTATCCAAGACCATTATCATAACCATGCGTGGTGTATCCCTGGTTATGTGGCAGGGTTCTGTCAGCTATGCATAGACAAGGATTATCTCCTACCTCCATCTAGGAGAGTTGTGGCGAGAGGGTGTATGACTTACTTAGATTATATTCACGATGTTAGAGCCGACACTCTTTCTCCTGATTTTGTCCCAATTATTAGTGAGTTTTTGAATATATTTCTGACCCACCTGCCTGGCTTCCCAACCGAGCATGATATTGACTTTTTCATAGAGATGGAGCCAGGCACCAGGCTTATTTCTATTTCTATTTATCGTATGGCTCCTAATGAGTTGAGGGAGCTAAAGGTTCAACTTTAGGATTTGTTAGATAAGGTTTCATCTAACTGAATATTTCATCGTGGGGTGCTCCAGTGTTATTTTTGAAAAAAAATGGGTCAATATAGATGTGTTTTGATTATCAGTAGTTGGTTAAGCTGTCAATTAAGAACAAATACCCAACACCAAGGATTGATGATTTTTTTACCAGCTTCAGGGTACTACAGTATTTTCTAAGATTGATCTGAGGACAAGGTAAATCAATCGAGGATTAGGGAAGAGTACATCCCTAAGACTTCTTTCAATGCTTTTTACATCCATTATTGATTTCCTGGTTATGTCTTTTGGGTTGACCAATGGATAATAGCTTTTATAGACTTAATGCACAAGGTACTCAAGGCCTACTTGGACTTCTTCATGATAGTGTTTATCACTAATATACTAGTATATCATGGAGTAAAGAGGAGCATAAGAAGAACTTGAGTATCATGCTTCAGAATTTGAAAGATCACTGACTTTATGCCAAATTCTCAAACTACGAGTTTTTGTTGGAGTTTGTAGCATTCCTAGGACACGTGGTATCTAAAAATATGATTATGGTGGACCTATGAATGAAATAGAAAGTTCATAATTGGCCCAAACCAACTTCTTTTTTTGAGGTTTGTAGCTTTGTTGGGTTGGCACATTACTATAGATACTTTGTTGAGGGTTTTCATTAGCAGTAAGGCCTTTGACTAGATTAACTAAGAAGGATGTTACTTTCCAGTGGTTAGAGAAGTACGAGACGATCTTTATTAGGCTTAAGGCATTACTTAAATCAACACCAATTCTGACATTGTCGGTATCAGGTCAAAGCTTTTTAGTTTATTGTGATGCATTCGATGTTGGTTTAGGGTGTATGCTAATGCAGCAAGACTGGGTAATTGCTTATGCTTCAAGGCAGTTAAAGTATAACAAGTGAAACTACCTCACTCACGACTTGTAGTTGGCGGTAGTAGTTTTCACACTTAAGATCTAGAGGTACTATCTGTATGGTGTTCATTGTGAGATTTGTAATAACCACTGTAATCTTCAGTATATTATGAGCCAGAGAGAGCTCAATTTGAGGTAGTAGAGATAAATCGAGTTACTGAAGGACTATCATATCACTATTTTATACCATCCAAGACAAGGCAAATACAATAGCGAATACCTTTAGACAGAAGACGGTCAATAATTTAGCGAATACAAGGCAAATTCTGTATGAGGCTCACATCTCCAGATACTCTATTCACCTAGGCACAACTAAGATATATCAGAACTTGAGATAACTTTACGGGTGGAATAGGATGAAGAGAGATATTATGACATTCATTTCTTGGTGGTTAAACTACCAGCAGGTTAAGTTCATATACTAGAGGCTGGATGGTTTGATGCAGAGGCTTCCTATTCCTATATAGAAGTGGAAAGAGTGACTATGGACTGGATATCAAGGTTTCCGTGTACCTCCAAAGGCCATGACCCTATTTGGTTTATTATTGATAGACTAACCAAGTCTGCACACTTCACTCTAGTTCATTCATCCTATATAACAGAGAGGGTAGGATCAGATATATCTCCGGGAGGTAGTGTAGGTACATGGGGTTCTTGTGTCTATTATATTAGATCGTGGCACTTAGTTTACATCCCAATTTTATAGAACTATTTAGTGAGAGATGAGTATAGAGGCCCAGCTCAGTACAACATTCCACCCATAGATGGACGACTAGTCCGAAAGGACTACTCAGGAGGACATGTTGAGGGTATGCGTACTTGATTTTAAAGGTTTATGGGATGAACATGTAACATTGGCAGAGTTCATGTATAATAATTACCATGCAAACATCTAGATGACACTGTTTTAAGCTTTATATGGTAAGCGGTGCATGTCGTCTATAACGTGTTTCAATGATTTTAAGGCTATGATCCAGAGTACAGATTTGCTTCATGATTTTCTTGATAGGGTTTGAATGATACAAGATAGACTTTGGTTGGCACATAGTAGGTATAAGAGCAACATGGATCGTAGGCTTTATGTCTTGAAGTTTAGTGTTGGTGATTGAGTATTCCTGTGAGTGTCTCCTAAATGTGGTTTGATGAGATTTGGTTTACGGGACAGTATTAGACCCAGGTATATCGGGCCTTTTGAGATTTTGGAGCAAGTTGGTAATGTTTTTTAACCATTAGCCTTTCCACCTACCTTTTTATCTATCCAATTGGTATTCCATATCTCCATATTATAGTGATACATTTTGGATGAGTTTCACATGCTCCATTAGGAGTCATTTTAGTTAGATCAGAGTATTCCACTTATTGAGGAGTCAGTTGCTATGTTAGTTAGGGATGTCAGGAGACTGAGCTCCAAAGACATACCTGTGGTTAAGGTTAAATGGAGGCACCACCCAGTCGAGGAGGATACCTAGGAGATCGAGGATGCAATACGGGCAAAGTATCCACAGTTGTTTGAACCTTCAGGTACCTTTTCCTTCTTGACTTTTGATGATGAAAGGTCCTTTTTAGTAGTGAATGGTATAATGACTTTTTTGGTAATTTTTTCATCTGTGTGTTTTCTTGCATTCCAAAGCCTTCAAGTAGCTTCCCCAGGTTATTCATGACCTTCTGAGACTGGTAGTTCAGGTCTAAGAGCTTTCGATGTGATTTATCTCATTTGACAAGATAATTATTGGTTGGCAGTTGAATGCTTCACCATGGTTGATATTTTATGATTGGAAATTTAACTATACCATCAACACTGAAATGAAGACTTTAGGTTATAAGCTTGTTTATTTGCTTATCTTATGTAGCCAGGCTTGTTTCAAGCACTTGGTTCTTTTATGCAATTTTAGGCCTAAAGTGTTGACTTGGTCAACAACTGATTTTTGTTGTTGTTGTAGCTGCTGGTGTATCCCTAGGATATTATTCACAATAGTAAAGGTGGGACACACAATTGTGAAGGTGTATGTTCCCTTTCACCTCGATCACGATTTCTTTGATGCGGTTGGAAGGCCTGGCTTTTCCTTTGTCGCTATCGTGATGGTTTCTGTTGTGATCACAACCCTCTGTTCTATTACTCTACGTGATTGTGAGTATCTCTGTCGCAATTGTGATGATAAAAAATCCCCAGCCATGCAATCACGACCCTCTTCCATGCAATTACGTAAACCTATACCTGACAGTTATATAGCCATTTCCTTAAATTCTCAGTCACAATTCCCTCGTCCCTCTCACTGTAGTCTCTCTCTACAATAATTTCTAGTGTAAAATCATAATATAACCTTGGGAGATTTTTCTTTACAAGAATCTTTGAGTTTCATCATCATTTTGGGTAAACGTTTTTCATCATTTTCCACCATAACCATGGTTTTCCCATTTTTGATCCTTGACTGATTCTTATAAACTCTTGTCTTCTAGCTTCTTGGTTATGATTATTTCTGTATTTTGGAGTTAATTCTACCCCGTGGAATGTGGTTTTTTATTTCTTGGTACGTAATTTCTCTATTTAATTCTTGAATTTTGTAAAATTTTGCACTTTTCTTTTTCTCCGGGGTATTTTGAGCCCTATTCTTACTTGAATTGTGCTCATTTTTTTAGCATGAGTCCCCGTATCACTTGGGACTCTGCGGTAACCTTCATTTTTAGGTTCGGTTAGTGGGTCCTGTTGGTCTATTTTGAACTCAAATTTTAGCCTAGCTCAAAATTTAGTATAAACTATATTGTTAGATTCGTATTGATGTATAGATCATTATTTTAATAGTTTCAATCCTATTCAAAGGCTTTTCAAGATTGGCAAGCTAATTCTCATAGACTTTGAAAGCATTTGTTCATATGCTAGGTAGGCTTCGACTTACTCTCCTTGGGATTGGTCTATGATTGTTATAACTATGCTATTTAGCATCCTTTGGTTTGGTTCTTAGGTTGGAACGATGACCCTTGTTTTCTCTCCTTCTACCTCCTTCTTCTTCTTTTTATTTGGCATTCAAAGTATTTTGATGCCTTTGACCTAGTTGTGGACTTGTGTTGATATAGGTGAGACTCTGAAAGTATATGATGTATCGGCATAGGTTGGTTTTTGGATTTTGCCCTCGGATTTAGGCTGGTTTGTGACTGTTAGTTGTGATAGTTGTATATTGGGCATGTGCATGGATAGTAGGATAATTATAGAAGTTTATTGGCTATGTATTCATGCAACGCACGTGCTAGAGAGATTCGTATCATGGATTCACTATATTTTTTGAGCCGAAGGCCTGGCATCACTATTGTCTGGAAACTGTGGCTTTAGAGGCCTGTTTTTTAAGTATAAATGGCTAAATTGGAAAAAGAGTGGTGACTATGGAATTTTCTGATAATTAATGTTAAATAAAGGATTTAAACTCATTTTAGAACGGTTGAGGCTCGAGCACCTGGTACCTATATTTTCTACTAGTTTTAGTCTAGGATTCACACCTAGAACTAGGTACTGTCACTTTTGCTAGCACTTAGGGTTTTGGCTTGGTACGAATACTAAGTATTAGCCTTTTTCTGATTATGGCACTGATTAACCTGAGACACCAATTTATGAGATTTGATGTGTTGTTAAAGAGTGGTCTGTAGTCGATGCATCTCTATGGACTCTGCTTCTGGTCTATGAGTGACTGGAGCAGGGGTATAAGAAGGAGTAGGATATATGAGGTGAACCTTTCCATGGTCCTACCTTCTAGGTCTATAGGCACTAGAGGAGGAGCGTACATTAGGGTTTTTGTATCCTGTTTATTTTATTTTATTGCACATGTTTTCTGTATATACCCTTTGGTCTTATGAGGGTTTGAAAAGGTGAGCGTGCTTTGTTTGTCCCTTTCCTTACTTATGGGTGTGGAAGGGTTTTACATGTATTTATTATTCACCATTACTTGTACCTTTAGTATTAGTTATAGCTAGTTACTTGTTGATCGTTCTTACATAGTAGGCTTCATTTGTGCATATTTGTACCTAGTTTATCTTTCCCATGTCCTTCCATTGAGGTTATTGGTACATTGCTCGTTCCCCATAATCTTTTCTTATTATCTTCTACTACCTACATTGCTATTATTATATTGCTGTGAGGATCCCAAGTATGTTCTTTTTTTTCCTTACCTGAGTTCCTACTTTGTTGCTGTAGCTAATAATATTTACTTGTTACCTCTTTGTTCTTTGCCTCTTTTTTGTGTAGCTAACTTCCTATACTATTCATACTTACTTTTTATGACTCTTTTCTTTACTTCCTTCTATTTATCATTGTTATGCCTTTAATGCGCTCAGTAGGTCCTTTAAGCCTACCAGGTACTAGTTGCTTCAGCAATTAGTACTCAACTAAACTTCTGCATCTTCCTGGGGCAGATCTTAGTATAATCCATTGCTACTTATGTCGCAGATTGTGCTGGCTTGTTGACTTTGGAGATACAGGGTAAGCTCCCAGCGACCAAAGTACCTATATCTCTTTATATGAATTTCATCTCTTTTGTACTTCAGAGACAGATTTTATTTTATTTTTGTACTTTTCCTGTACTCTGTACTTATAATGGCTCTTATATACACTATCATCCAGTCGTGGGATGGTTTTACTTATTGTACTATCATATCTTATCTATTTTCTTTCTCTTTCGCTTGTTATTTACTGCTTTCCTTTACTAATGATTAGACTTATTTGTTTTAGTGGCCCGTTACTTTTCATTTTGAGCTACGAGGTTGGTTCTCCTACAGGTGGTATAGTAGGTGTCATACTGATCTAAGAAATCAGGCCATGACAGATCTATTGTTCAGTGTTAGAGATTACTTCAACTCTCCCTATTCACCCACAAAAATTCATATCTTTTCATTAGTGTTGGTCTTGCTTGATGCATTCCCTATCTTTTTTTGTATATGTACAGTGTCCTAGGGTATTAAAAAGGTACCATGAATACAATTAGAAATAATTTATGATGTCTGTTCAATATCTGCAATCTGTTAAAAACTTCTTGAATTCTAACAGATTTGATGTACTTTTGTGTTTCCTTTACTTATGGAATTAGGAGATAAATCAACTTTCTTCTTCATATGCTCCAAAACCCCATAATTATATTCTTTCACATCTTTTCCTTCTTAACCAGATAAAGTGAACGGTTCTTCCCTAATTGGTTCAATAGTATAAGTTACCTATTCATGTTGTATCCTGGTGGGTCATAATTTTTAAACTATTACCACCTATATATACGCCAATACTATTATATTATACTTGTTAGTCCCGATCTTGAATCTCTATATCTATTTCTTTCTGGGCTGACCCTACTACAATCTGCCTGTTCCTAAATCTCTTTCTTGAGCTAGAATTTCTATGTCTTCAACTTTTCTAGAGTTATATTTGGACTTCTAATTCAACTTCTCATTCTTCCACCTCTATCTCATTCTCTATTCCACTCTATCTCTAATTTTGCACTTGTGTCACTAGATTTTTCCTTTTCATTTTGGAGCTTATTATCTCTTTGTTGTTGTTATTTGTTGTTTGTTAATTGTTGAATATGATCTACATTGTCTTTAGGTTATTGGTTGGTGAATGTTGTTTGTATCCACTTCTTTGTGGAATTTCCACCTGAGATTGTCCTTATTGATTAGCTATTTGTGTTTTTGGTAAGATCATCTACTGCTTTATCTTCTTCTTCTTTCATCACGTCAAAAGAGTTGTGAGATTCAATATTATTTGATCCATTATTTACTTTAATGTCAGTATCACTCAAGAACTTTTGGACAAAGTGAACCTTCTACTGGTAGGGGTTTCGCTGATTGCTTTTCATTGTTCTTTCATTTCTCCCCTTTCTTTGTGTTTATTGATGCTCTAGGACTGGAACAACACCAACATTTGAGGATGCTTTGTCTTGCTTCTCCTTTCTCAATTTTGGGTGAAGGAATATGCATTCATCTTCCTTATGTCCTTGTAATTTGAACTTTTTACAAGTATTTGGAGCTATGTTGTACTGTATTTTTACTCATTTCGTAACTTCATTTATAATATGTATTTGCATTACTGAGGTAACTCTATCAACATATCAATTTGAACTTTGACTCCTGCATAACTTGCGCTAATCTTATTTATTGTAGCCATGTAGATGTAGAGGTTTTCTCATAGCAGTAGCCATGTAGAATAAAGCCTTTTTTTAAAAAAAGTTAGTAGAAGATCTGGAAAAGAGATCCAAGCCATGGTTTGTATGGTCTCTTCTTCCACCATAAATTAGCACATATATTAAGGGTCTCATTTGATATGATTTACCATTTTAGCTACAATATAATAAGCATTCTTAGCCATAATGTTAACAAAATTCTCAAAAAGAGAGTCTCACTAGGATATATCTATTCCTCGAGAATTAAATTTTGCATTCACCTGTATTTGTTGTCTTAATTCTGTAAGATCCTGCCACTCATAAGAGAATTTACCAATAACAGTATAATTTAGTTTTTCAATAATGTTCAGTTAATTCACTTCTTGATTCATCACGTTCACCAAAGGATACTCCATCAATAAAATCAATTTTGATTTCCGACTTTCTTTTTTGAGCAGGCGTGTTCATGATGGTAGGCTTAAAAAGTCCTAGGGGTTTTCCTTGTGTATTCTGGTTTAGTTTGATATATGGGGTTAGAGATGGAAATTAAATGAGGGAATTTAGGATGGGGACTGTAGAATAGCGATATTAATTAGAAATAATATCTGCCTTTAATAGCTAATAATTACTGCAATAATTAAGAGAATTCCTAATAAAGGAAGGATCATAAAGAAATCGTAATTACCATTTATAAGTGGTGGAATTATAATAGGTTTACTATGATTAGGGGAAGCAATTAATGCCATCCCAAAATTCTCTTCGGACTCCTAGTAGTACCAAAACTGATCATCAACAACATCTATAAAAGGCCCAAGAAGTTTAGAGGCAAGGTACGCTCACAATATTATTCTAAAATACTATTGGAATTCCTCTACAGCTTAATACTAACTTAAGCATCGGAGAATTACCTCGGGGACCACCCTGGGATCTGTTTTGCAGGCACCTACGCGTTCATTACTATTGGTCGAGGACTCAAGGTATTCTTATCTCCCATAGTTTTATTAGTGGTGTTTTTAAAAACTCATCAATTGGCGTCATCTGGGGGATCAAACAAAAAAGTTACTGGATACCTAATCAATCAGACATACTAACCAAACAACATGAACACAAAAAGCAAAACCGCTAGAGCCGGCTCAAAGGTTGCCACTCCAGCAAGAGGATGAGCTACCCGGAGAGGTAGGGGTCGAGGACAAACACAAGCACGCGCTAATCATCCCAACCAGGAGAACCCTCAGAACCAGCCCCCTACTGAGGTTCCCCTTGAAATCATGCAACAATTCACTCGGGACCACCCGGAGTTTTTCCAACAATGGTACGAGCAACACCTGGAAAACGGGCCTCTAAATGAGGTCCCATCCAACCCTGGAGATACTCTGCAGGAGGAAAATTATCTGTCAGAAGGTCTTGAGTGAGGAGACTCTTTTTCGAGTGACGAGCATCCATGCCACAAACGAAGGAAAGTGGTTGTACCGCAGGTAGAAGGCCGGGGTGATAATCCTGGCCGGAGTCACAAACAACCCCGAGATCAGGTCAGGGAAGGAAGCCTTGGTAAAAACTACAGCCGAGTTTCATAAAGGATGAGCTGGACAAGATCTTAGGCCTCGACTGAATGGGGTCCATGATTACCCTTTTCACCGCAGGGATAATGAACACCCCACTCCATAGAAGGTTCAGCGCCACGGTGTTAAAACACTATGACGGGACTATTGACCCCACCAACTTCCTATTTACGTTCAGGTTCCAGATGGCAAATAGCCAGTGCAACCTGGACCACATGTACAGAGTCTTCCTAAAATTTCTAGCAAACCGAGCATGTATATGGTTCGACGACCTACCTCGAAACAGCATAAGCTCCTTCCGACAGCTCGCTGAGCTCTTTGTCGGTCGCTTCTACCTGAAAAGAAAAGTAGTGAAGAACTCGGCCGACCTCCTAGATGTGAGGCAAAGAAGTGATGAAACGGTAAGCGCGTACCTAGAGCGCTTCACTGAGGAAAGCTTACATATGGAGGGGAAAATGTAGCAACTCATTATCTCTGCCTTCTTAAGCGGGCTACAGCCCGGTTACCTCTACACAGAATTGATACGCAACCCACCGTGTTCAGAACAAGAATTGTTCAAGATAGTCAGGAACTATGCCACGGCTGATAAGGCCAATAAAAGGAAAAAAAGGGAAATAGGCCGAAAAAGAGGCCTAGCGAAGGCAGATCCCCGACGAGGAATGCTTTTGATAGTCTAGGCAAAGGAAGAGTTAAACCCAAATTCGTTGAAGGAAGCATTACCCCGCTGACAAAAACTAGGTTGCAGATCCTCACACTCCAATATGATGTATTGAGACCACCACCAGCACTATAAGCGCCGCCCCATAAGCGATCTCGGAGTTACTAGTGTCACTACCACAAGGACCATGGTCTCGACACGGAGGTATGCAAGGTCCTCATGAAAGAAATTGAGGAATGCGTCAGGCGGGGTATGCTAACACAATACACCTCAGCCATCAATGGGCCTTCTCGCAGTCAGGATCGAGGTGGCAGATGAGACCAACAGTACAACTCAGGAAATTGAGGTCGAGATCAACTCTATCGGATTGGGAATCCTCATAGAATCAGTACCCCTAATTCTCTGCTCGGTGGTATTAGTGCCAGGGGGTTACACCAATCCCAACCGCATCCCAGTAGGCTAGGACCAGCATGACAGGAATGCCGACCAAGCTCCACCACCTCCCCAGGACCAACATAATCATGTGATGGGGGGTGATACATGCCATATTTAGATGGTCCGCGGAAGGGGTATCACAGGCTGCCTTAAAAGCTCAGGCCAGGAGGATATCCACCGAAGAACCCCGAAGTAAGAGGTTCAAATCAGGGGAGTTCATCACCTTCTCGGAGAATGACGACGTCCCAGGAGCCATGCCCCACTCCGATGCCCTGGTAATCAAAATAGTGATGACCAATAAAGAGGTGTATCAGGTATACGTAGACAACAGGGCTTCTACCAGCATTGTCTTCTCAGCCTATTTTGAATAACTCGGCATTGACCCCAAAAGTCTACGGTGGAGTAGTCTACCCCTCCAGAATTTCACACTGGGGGAGGTTGTGCCTGAAGGCACCATCTGGTTACCAGTAAAAGTAGGGACCGCCCTGACTGTTAAAACCATGATGATGGATTTTTACATAGTAGACTCCCCGTCCCCCTACAATGGGATCTTAAGGCAAGACTGGCTGACCTCGGATAAAGCAGTCTATTCATCGTACCATCTCATGATGAAGTTCCCCACCGAGCAAGGGATAACTTCAGTCCAAGGAGACCAGCAGGTCTCAAGAGAGTGCATGAGAATTGCACTAAAAAGAAAGTCACATGAGGTGAATAAATAGCAATTATTCAAGGATTTACCCCGAGCTCAAGATTAGACACACGTCGTCCCATCTGGGGAAGCGAATGACGAGATAACAGAGGTCTCCTTAGACCCTGTATTCCCTGAAAAAAAGGTGTGCATAGGTTCGTCGTAGAACACCACCCTCCACCAAGAGATGATTGCCTTGCTATAGGAATTCAAAGATTTCTTTGCCTGGACCCCTCGTGATATGAAGGGAGTATCCCTCGAAGTAATGGTTTACAGACTGAACGTGGACCTCAGAATCAAGCCGATGTAGCAAAAGAGAAGGAAATCTATACCGAAAAAAAACCTAGCCATCCGAGCTGAGGTAGAGAAACTACTGGCAGTGGACATTCTCTTCGAAGTAAAATACCCCACCTGGATAGCCAACCTAGTGATGGTCAAGAAGGCAGGGGGAGGATGGAGAATGTGTGTCGACTACACCGACCTGAACAAGTACTGCCCAAAGAATTGCTACTCTTTTCCCGTCATAGACCAAGAGGGTAGAGGCGGTATAAAGATATGAATTTCTAATCTTCTTAGATTTATATAAAGGCTACACCAAGTTCTGATGAACGAAGCGGACGCTACCAAGACGGCCTTCATCACGGATTGGGGAACCTTTGCATACAAGAAGATGCTCTTTAGGATAAAAAATACAGGGGCTAGATACGAGAGGTTATTAGTAAAATATTCAACCAATAGGTGTCACGACCCAATTTCTCAGATCATGATGGCACCTACTATACCACCAGTAGGAGAACCAAACCCCATAGTCCGTAGCCGAAGCGAAGGACTACTACAAT
>JBDJHY010876907.1:0-14922 GCA_039654485.1 Withania somnifera
AAATATACTAACATGTAATCTGAAATGTAACATCTAAACAATGACTACCTTCATCTGAATACTAACATGTTTCATGTGATACATACATACTACACAAATATATATCATGTATATATTCAAATATCACGGCGATGAATGAATTACTAATTTATTTAAAATTAATTACAACTAATGAATTTTCCATAAAAAAGTGTAATTAGAAGACATTAAAAAAGTCCCACGACTGAAAAAATAACGTCATAACCTGTATCTAATACAAAATACTAATGTTTAACTGGGAAGAAATTACAATTGCGTCTGTTGTGTCCTTGATGTCCACACCTCCTACAACTGTTTGTGCTTGAGGATAGATTTTTTCTCATTTTTCTTGATTCTTCATTTATTTGGCCTTCTAGATTTTCTCTTGTAACTTGGCGGTAAAATCAACTCCTCAATAACTTTGGATTGTACAATCCAATCATTTTTTTCTGGAATTGGTGGGATTGGAAGTTCATAAATCTTTACAACTGCATCCGCCTTCTAGTAATTTGAGCAATAAGTATTAAAACCTTTTATGTGTTTGCTTCTTAATATTTCCATCATGTGTGGGCAAGATTCTCATTAATTTAAAATTGTTGAAAGTTGCAAGTTTTTTTTTTACAACAAATAGTGTATCTTCTTCCTTCATCTGTCATGGTATAAGGGGACTCTGACGATGTCTTAACCTAAATAGGTATCGCACTTGTAAATGTATCACATAAAACAAAAATATCATAAAATAGAAACACAATGTGAGAAGTCAGGAAATTGGTGACCTGACATTACAAAAGGTACATTGTTGTAAAATAAATTAAAGACACATCTATAGTGTTGAAATGATTCATACCGTCATATGAGTTGATTTTATTTCATTGTATTCTAGAATATTTTGAAATTTATTTCCTAACGATTTTGCATTATATCTTGCCTTTTCACCATTGTTGAAATTCCAATTATCATACAAGATCCTCACTAGTTCAAGAAACTCCAGTATTGATAATTTACGTGCCTTTACTAGACGAGAATTGATAATTTTGCTATATTTGATGTCATCGTTCTACCCCTATTTACCGGTGAACAAATCCACGCCCACTTTTAATACCCAACATCAATCAATAATCATTCACTCTATGATTTTTTCCAACCTTATTCATAAGATATTAAAAATTGTCTCATCTATATGCCTTGTCCATAGCCTAAAACACTTTTTTCAAAGTCTGTTGACTCCTTCTAAAATTTGTAGTCATATTTTTCTATATATGCTAAATGCAAGCCAAATGATCTACACTAGAAAACATTGCTCTTATGCTCTTTCATATACTTTCATTTCTAACTGATACTATTGTCATGTTGGGACGAAATCCAAAAGATTTTTAAATTTCTCAAAAAAGTCCATGATGCATAATTTTCAGAGTTGACAACTCCATAGGCTATTGATAAAATACAAACTGAAAATAATAAATCAGCAGATACATATCAGTTTAAGAAAAATCAAACTAAAGGGACAATGTATCGGCATAATCAAACCACATAAACAACAACAAACAACATCGATACATATATGTTTACTTAATTATACTGATATATGTTTACCTGCACCATCCAGTGCTTGTGAAAAGGAATGTCCCCTTGTATGCTCCACCCAAATAACTCTCGTCCATAACTACTATTGTCTTGAATAGTCAAACCTACGTATGAATGTATATAAACCAATGAATGTATAAAGGAACTTATTCTAGGGTGACTTATGCATTTTGATGTAAGAGTTGTGATCCACTAAACCAAACATATGTAAATATCAAGACATTTGTTTGTATCTAATAGCTGGTTTCCCACTTAATAATTCTTTGGCACGCTTCAATGCTCGCTAAGCTTTTGGTAGTTTATGTCAACAGCAAGACTCTATTTTACATCTTTAATGATATCGTTTGGAGAGTTTTCTCTTATGATTTGTGATTTTGGAGTAGTAAGTACACTCACAAAATCAACAATAGCTTGACATTGGTTGAAATGACAATATGTCATGGGACAGGTGTGTTTTTCATAAAAATTTCTAATTTTGAAGAATGTTGATCCACCTACACATGATGCCCTAAAGTTCCATGGACATTCATCATAATGGCACAATATAAAATATATGCACAAATTAGATACATTTTAATATTGTTGATATATTACACACAAAATAGAGTATAGAATGCATCGACCAATGTGTCGATCAAAATATATATGCTAACATATATCAAACATAATAAAATATGGAATGCAATTATCAGATAATGATACATGCTGCCTGTCTTTGTAAAATTCAGTAGAATGTATATATGAGTTTATTTGACCATATTGCCAAAATGTATCCACAATGTCAAAATGTATCCATTGCCAAAGTGTATGAATTGCGGTTAAGTAATGTAGATTACTATGTATTATGTATCTACTAGCACTAATAAACAAGCCTACAACATGTATCTGATAAACTTGATGAATGTCCTTGTAATCTTCAATAAAATGTATTTAAGAATTTATGTAACCAGATTGGAAAAATATATCTATCATTCATGAGTAATGCATATTACTCAGTATATATGTATCTACTGACATATATATTATGTTTCACGATACATAATATTAATATTGATATTTACACATTTTTTATCAGATCTCTCTTTTGAACTAAAATTGGTGTTTGATTGAGTATTTTTGCATCACAGGTATAATTGTTGCTTTGTTTTTGTAACACTAATTCACTTCAACAACAATGTGATTAGGATAGTTGATCATGTGGACATGATCCATATCTATAGCAGACAATCCCTGATCCATCTCTTTGATATATTCAATAGCATCTGTTACTGGATCAAATGTTCCTTCACCACTACTGGTACAACCAAATTCTAATTCTGTTGTAGTAATACATAAAGAATACTTTGTGAATTTTGATGTATTATTTTCAATGATACATACAGTTTCACTCTCATATCATTATGTATATCCGTTGTTGTTGCATTATCATCAACAATGAATCGAACATGTATTTTTTTCTTGATCTATTAGTGTTCAACTGCATTGCAATATCTTCAATTAGTTCACTACATGATGCATGTTCATATACCACAATCCCATTAGTTTTATATCAATCATAAATGTTATCTTTAATAAAATTTCTGAAGGCTAAGCAAAATTGATACTTCTGTCATTATGTATCTTAGTTAATTATAGTAGAAGGGAGAAATTTAGGTTTAAAAATTTGAATTTAGAGAATATTACTCCAATATGGTAGAATATATTTGAAATTTGATTTACTTTTTGTAACTGGAAGAACTGAGCCGATCAAATCCAATTTATTCCCCCAAATAATAGGATTCCCATATTTGTTTTTGGGATATTTAATTGTATCATGATACATATTATAACATGTTTCAACATGTATCTCGATGAACAAAAAAAGTGTCACAAATTGAAATTTTAAAAACTAGTGTTGCATAATGTAATGAGCTTGTATATTAATGTCTTTTCTATACTTTATTTTTCCTTTTATCTAAAATAGAATTCATTTAATGTAAGATTGAGAAGTATTTAACATACTTTTCAAATATTTTAAGTTTTTCAACAAATATCATATGTTAGTTTATTATTTTATTTGTTTACATGAGTAGTTGTAACTGGCTCATAACATAAGGGTATAGATATTGTTGAAGAAAAAATAATTATTAACCATTAAAATATCATATATTCCAAAACCTATCATCAGTAATTAGAAGTAGAGTTTCACAAACTAAATACTACATACTTATATTTTCTTGATGAAAATAACTCAACTGATTAAGTGTTAACACAGTAGAAAACATAAAATATTGTTTTACAATAACAAACTCTTACACATAGAGGTATATGGTTATGAATCTGTCTTGTTTCGTCTCATTTTATAATATCATTAACGTTAACCACATAAAGTATAGCTTTCAAGAAACTAGTGGACCTTGGAATTCAAAAAATAGATATTGGACTCATCTTGTAGAGTATTTATTTAAATTCGATAAAATCTTGATCTCTCCACCTATAAATATTTTCTTAGAAAATAAGTGGGTTTCTTATTTTATATACTTGATGATTAAGTAAAAAGAAAATATTGTGTCAAGAATGTTTAGGTATATAATTTGAAAAAAAATACTAATGACACTTGATCTAAACTCGAATAGATATGGGATACGACTCCCGACCCTGAGCCGAGATTTAAGTCCTAATAGTAGCACCCAACTACCACTCTAGACTCCGACCCTGACCCTGATTTAAGATCAAAATCTCAACCACGACCAAAGACTTGGGACCCAGGATCTAACCTCAATCCAAAATCTAATTTTTGGTCCCCACTTTGACATCCACTCGTGATCTAACTAACCATAGAAAACCATCTTCCCTACTAATGATCCAACACCTAACTTAAACTCCCGAATTGATACTTAACCTTAACTCATGAATTGACCTTGATTCGAGATACAATATTGACTCTCGACTTAAAATCTGACTCTTGACTTAGAATTCAAACATCGACTCTGACTTCTTATGCTATACCAAACCCCAACTTAATATTCAAAATATAACCCCCAACCTTAACTTAGCACTCGACCCTGACTCTTGACTCGGTACTTAATCCCAACTTAACAATCAATCCTATCCTTAATTTCTATTTGGGGCTCGATCGCTGAATCTCGACATTAGATCCAATACTAACTCTCGATATAGGCCTAACTTGAGATTCGACCTTGATTTACAACTCGAGATGGATTCATGGACTAAGATGAATTCATCAACTGAGGTAAATCATAAACAAGGATAAAATTACTCAAATATATCATGCTTTGAAATTGTAGTCATAAACAATAATGAAAACTGAAGCTGTAAACTGTAACTAAAAACTATAACCAAAAACTGATTTTGCATTGACTCACATATAGCTTAAAATATGCTAGAAAACTAACTATCATAATAATAAGGAAAATTTGTAAACTAGTGACTCATGCAACATATTTGCTCATAATGTAAAACTAAAAGCTGAACATAGGTGGGAAATTCTCTTAACGACATATAACTATGTGGGCGACTCATAGAGGCTAACTTAATAACCCTTTGTTAAGGCCCCCAATACCCGGCTAAAGGTATAGGATCTAGTTGGCGTAGATCTATTAACTGATAACTGAGCCTAATTAGGCTAAAGTTGTATGGTGGCAATGTAGTTCTTGGATAAAGGCTATATGTAACCCGTATCACTCGGTACTAGATAGTACTCCCACAAACTAAAACACTGACTGCTCGTACTGTACTGGTAAAAATAATGCTTTAATTAATCCTGAACTAGTAATCATGAAATAAATTGAGTATGTGATCATTTGGATCCTAAAATACAGAGTGTGCTTAAATTAAGCCTGAAAAATAATATTTATCTAAGACTGTGATAAAAAAGATCAAAATATGCTGAGGGATGCAATAAAATATCTTGAAAACTAATCACTTATGGATATTTTAGGAAATACTTAAAACACTGAACAAAATATGTAAAACATATTGAAAGATGAAATAACTGAGTACTAGCATGTAGCCATTTGGGAGTATAATCAATAAACCGAGGAAAATCATAAGAAACTGGACTAGATCTATAATCATGCTTTGACATGGAAAAATCTTGATACTGTGATATAACCAAGGGAAAACTTGATAAATCATATAAAAATATGTCTATGATTATGAAAATATCATATGAGACATCATATAAAACATATAGATATTTTTGGTGAAAATCCTAACTTATGAAATCATTCTCATCTTAAAAACTGAATTTTTTGGCATGAGAGCCAAAAGGAATCTCTCCTTGAATACCCACATACTTGATTATGAAGCTTTTAGGTTGAAACTTTTGGTAGAGGATTGATTTTTCTTGAGTTTGAGGAGAAAATCCTATATTCTTTGCTTGAGAGAATTTGATTATGTATTGCAAACTTTAATGGATGTTATGAGGTAGAAAACCAAGTAATTATATGATATAATACCTCAAAATACCCAAAACGGGTTTGTATAGGGCTAAAAGGCTTGCAAAAGACTAAAATAGCCTTTTTAAAACATGCAGGAACTACATGAAAAATAAACAGTACAAATCGTATTTACGGTCTGTGATATGGGTGGCATCAACCTACGTTCCTTAGGGTGAGTTCATAATCTGGCATAGCATGACACTGCCTAACTAAAGTATTCCTAAATATTCACTACAAACTCGAATTGATGCATTTCAAACTAGATTCAAAGTGATTTAATTTTATAAGTTATGGTCCACACAAACCTTATAGTTTAGGAGATATAGTCATTTAAAGATGACCCTTGTAGGAATGAAAGTAAAAAACTTGACCAGTAAGAAGGGTTTAAACTTAACTTTGTTCTAGGAGTTCCTTAGGACCCTAATCATACCAAAGCACTTCATATACTTAGGAATTGATATTAATAAAAGGTGGGAAGCGACTAGAATAACCTTGCTCAAAAGCTCTAAAAAAATATCAGGGCGATGCCACAGTCAATAGTAGGCTCTGTGGTACTGACACCAGGTCGATAGGTTAAACTGTGATATGAACTAACAAATTGGATTCAACACTAATACCACGAGGGTACAGTACGAACTGTGATTCATATATCGTGGTCCATACGGTTTTGTATAGTCTAACTATTTAGGAACTTGGTATTTTAAGGGTATACAAGCGTGGTGTGATAGTACATTCCGTAGGGTGCATACTACAATCTATACCGTGACTCGTAAACTAGGCTTACAGATAGTTAAATCTGAAGTCTCAGTGTAAGGTCCAATATTATGATCCGGACTATGGATAGTACGTTCTGTGGTCTTGACCGTACACTGAACCCTAAGAAAAATTTCCTCAGATTTATGAATTATTCCTAGGTTAGTCCAAGGACTAGTTTCTAAGCATGGTAAATAGTATGGGGACTTACAATATCTCCTCTTGGGATCATTCATCCTCGAATGATGACTAAAAATGGACTAACTGATCTTGAACTTATAGAACTGAGTACTGAACTAATAGAACATGAGTAAATAGCTGAACATGAACCTAATTCTTTTGGATGATCTAGGTGTAAAATATGGATAAACAAACTTGACACAAACGCATGCACGGGAACCATAAAATATTGGGTTGAAAGCATAAAAACTGAGAGAAACAACTATAGAAGGTAAATAGATGCCTCATGCTTATTGATGCTTGGAGGTAACATGTGAGGGTACGTAGCAATCTTATCTGCTCATAGGGGTTTTAGATGGGATGATAAGACCGAGGTAATTAATTTAATAAGGACTATTTAGTCTGGCAGTGCAATTTATCTTAGGTACATGCCTGTGACAACATATAAGAAACATACAAAATATTCATCGACATGAATCTTATGAAGGAAAGGCTAGAAGAAAGAACGAAAAATCATTGGGTACATTTGTCCTATTCCTAGAATGGCTTATTATGTTATAAGAAAGCAATTTTTATGTTCATAACTCAACTAAATAATTCACAATACGGATGCACACAGAGAACTTTGAGGTAATAGATGATGGGATGAATCTTTCTGAGGATCACTGGGAGAGGAACATATGTTTCCTTAGGATCTCCACATTAGGAGTCCTTTTAAAATTCATAGAGGAGAATTTGAGAGTGTGATATAAGTTAGATATCATAATGGAATATCCCAACATCGGCTGATTATTCAAGTCTACTAATATCGGTTCATGGACTAAGGGTAGTACAAAATTAAACATAGGGAACCTATGGGCTGAAACAATATAACATGGAGTATGAGCATCTATGGGAAAAATAAGAATAGGGCTATTATGACTCAATTAATACAACTTCTAACTCTCAAGCTTAATAATACTTCTAAAACATGCCACTCATTACAAACTGTTGTACATCATTGGCTGCAACTTCATGTTATCTGTAAGGGCACACTACTCAAGATTTCTAAAGGATAAATCTTGCTATATGATCTAATTCTATTCAAGCCTAACCAAAAGGTACAACATACTATCTACAAGGTAAGTATACTAATCTAAACCAAAGGGAACTACATTCTATATCTATATAGGAGATATCACTATCCAATAGATATCCCTTATTTCTCCCTACCATATTCAACCTTAGGTTTTAAACAAGATCCGTCAATTCCAACTAGATCTCATTTACAAGTATATCAAAAAACACATTCATACCTACCATTTTGATTCCATCAACACAACCATCATTGCATAAGGAGGGTCACTGAAGGACTAGAATCTGAGGAACTAGAGTAGAAGAAGATATTGTATATACCCTTGATATTTTACTAATATTGAAAAATTAGAGTATCATAGAACTTTTTCAAGAGAGAAGATTTGAGAGAATAATTAACATAATATGGCATCACTAGTCTCTGCGAATATATCATGAGTTTGTGGAAGTGAACATACATAGAAATCATGAGCTACGTAACATAAGGATGGAATTCATAACAGTGGGGATAAGACTAAAGTTGCTGAGATGAAACTGTTACTCTTTATTTTGAGAACTAAGCATGCCTATGAATATGTATAAAGTGCACGAATATACGTCATGGGTATGATTCTAACATGAAATACATGAGTAGGATCATAATGACTAAAATTTAAGGCAAAACACGAGATTAAGAATGGGTAATTGCCAGATCATAACTCTTTTCTAGAACTTATTATCATTTAATTCTAAAGAACTGGGTTTTCTTTTTGCTCTATCATCTCCCCCTTAGATCAATGCCATAATAATAATTTGTAAATATATACCACATTCCAAACTAGGCTAATCTTACTTTAGTATACATGGTTGGGGAATCACTAAACACAGGAATGTTAAACTCCATAACTACAGTGCTGGACTAGCAAATTCTAACATCGTTTCTCAAAATTCCCTTTGGATTACTTCTTTATAGGACTTACATTAACTCTTCTTTGACCTCTGAGTTCATCACTATACAATATATCCACTGATTGGCACACACAACAGCTTCCTCAAGCCGTTAACACTTAAGCCTTCTCCTCTTAATCTACTAAAGTCACGGTTTTAAAGTCAAATCCAACCAAGTTAGAAGAAATAATAACTATTCCAAAAGACTCTAATATTGACTATCTATAACTTCTTCAATTTAACTCTTAAGAACACCATTTAACCATATAATTCTCACTCTTCATACTAGGCAACTCAAGAATACTAAACTGGTCACATATAATACCTTCCAACTTACTATCTCATATAATAATACACTACCTTATACAAATTTATATGGGTAAATAAATATGGCTACATACTATATTGAACCACTATTCCAATTTTATTTATTTTTACCCTTCAAATTCAAACTTCTAATTTGGTTAGTTCTACTACTCAAATATTTTACTACATAATTCCTCCTCTATTATCTCAACAGGTGGTATAGAAAAGGGATTTGAATATACAACATACTTTGGTGCAATAACACAAGTTATAGATAAAGATACAAGCTTTCAGACCAACAGGCTTTAATGCACCAGTGGTCTCCTCTCAAGCCCTTGTGTAACCTTGAGTTACTCATGGGTGGAGTAAGATCATCTATTCTTGTTCATGCTGGATCTATCTGAAAACTAAACTCTGCTAGATTCCAGCTGGAGAAATTTGAGCAATGCTCAAATACGAACGAGTTTCTTAGAGGACTACCTTATTGCATGATTTAGAGTATGAAAGAGGGAAAATTTTCTTAGATGTTCGTAATAACTCATTATAAAAGTGGGGACCTCACAACAATAAATAAGATCCTATTGATATTTTTTCATAAACACCCTAGGATACTTAACCTTTGTTCTCTAATACCAAGTTTTTCACGCCCTGAGTTTACACCCTAGATGTAACACGATACTTGAAACCATACTTAAAACCATAAACGACTCCAACATAACCCTTGGTATGTCATAACACATAAACACTAAGCTGGGATATCAATTAAAAGATGATATATGGGCTAACTTTCATACAATAAATAAATAATACAAAATTTCTATGACTGAAAATACATTATCTGAAACTAAATATAACTTTTTACTAACTGTCTATGAAGCCTATACTAAAAATGATGAGTAGATGGGACAAACCCTAAACAATCTCTAAATATTGGAAAGAATAAAAATAAACTGAAAATCTGGATAGTTTTCCCTCGAAAAATAAGGACTCAACATCTGTTGGCGGGATGCACTGACACTTATAATCCATAGGGCTGAGAGGAATACTTGGATCTACAATGTGAATATAGGCATAGAGTATGTGCCAGTACTTTGAATGTACTGGTATGTGAGTTTATGCAATAACTTTCAAAATGTAGCTAAATATATAAAATATATGATATATGACTAAAATCTAGATATAAGAGTATTTAAATATGCATAAGCTAAGAATGGCATCATAAATTTGTTACTCAGCTGTGAACTGGAACATATCTAAATTAGAGGCCTGAGAGATCATAAATGCTTTGAACAAGTACAAACTAGGACTATGAGATAATGAAGGCTGGCTAGATGTCTAAAAACTAATACTTTTGGTAAAATATATAAAGTTATGTAGAGATCATGTTGAACTAAAGATAAATAGACCGAGGAAATATGAAGTAAAATCATAGACTAAGATGAATTCATCAACTTGACTAAATCATAGGGATAAAATGACTAAAAATATATCATGCTTTGAAATCTATAGTCAAAATAATAATGAGGATTGAAGATGTAATCTGTAACTAAAAACTATAACTAAAAATTGAGTTGCAATGACTTACATATAGCTAAAAACATTCTTGAAAACTAATTATTATCATAATAAGGGAAATAATTATATCTGCTGTAAACTAGTGAGTCATGCAACATATTTACTCATACTGTAAAACTAAAAGCTGAACATAGGTGAGAGATTCTCTTAACCGTCATGTAACCATATGAGAGACTCATTGAGGCCAACTTAATAACACCTTGGTAAGGCCCCATATACCCGGCCAAAGGTATAGGATCTAGTTGGCATGGATTTACTAACTGATAATTGAGCCTAATCAGGCTAAAGTCCTATGGAGGCGACGTAGTCCTAGGATAAGGGCTATCCGAAACTCATATACACTCGATGCTAGAAAACACTGTCTGCTTGTACTATATTGAACTGGACTAGTAAAAATAATATTTTAATTAATCCTGGACTAGTCATACTGAAATAAACTGAGTATGTTATCATTTAGATCCTGAAATATTGAGTGTGCTTAAATTTGGCCTGAAAATTGATATTTATCTGAGACTATGATAAATATATCAAAAAGGTTGAGGAATGCTATAAATAGCCTAAAAATTTATCATTTATGAATATTTTATCAAATACACAAAACACTGAATAAAACATATTGAAAAATGAAATAACTGAGTACTAGCATGTAGCCATGAGGGAGAATAACCAATAAATTAAGGAAAATCATGAGAATCTGGACTAGAACTATAATCATGCTTTGACATGGGGAAATCTTGATGTGATATAACCAAGGGAAACCATGATAAAACTTAAAAAAACATATCTATGATCATGAAAATATCATGTGAGACTGAAATATAAAACATATAGATAGATTGATAAAACCCTAACTTATGGAATCATGAAACCCATCTTAAAAAACATGGGAGCGAATGAAATCTCTCATTAAATACCACATACCTGATTAAGAATCTTTTATATTAAAACTTTTGGTAGATGATTGATTTTTCTTAAGCTTGAGAAGAAAACCCTGTGTTCTTTACTTGAGAGAATTTTATTATGTATTGGAAGTTATGGTGGATGTTATGAAGGAGAAAACTAAGTAATTATATGATATAATGCCTCAAAATACCAAACATGGGTTTTTATAGGGCTAAAAGGCTTAGAAAAAGACTAAAATAGCCTTTTTAAAACGTGCAGGAACTAGATGGAAAGTAAATAGTATGGAAGTACTTATGGTTCGTGATATGGGTGGCATAAACCAATGGTACGTAGGGTGGGTCTGTAGTCTGGTACAACCTGGCACTTTCTAACTAAAATAGTCATAAAGTTTTTCTCCTAACTCGGATTGATGCTCGGTATATTGAGTTTGAAAGTAGATTCAAAATTCTTTAATACTATAGTTTATGGTCCATAGAAAACCTTATAGTTTGGGAGACATAGTCATTTAAAGTTGACCCTTGTAGGAACGGAAGTAGAAGACTTGACCGGTAGGAAGGCTTTCAACTTAACTTTATTCTAGGAGTTCCTTTGGACCCTAATTCATACCAAAGAACTTCATATACTTAGGAATTGATATTAGTAAGGGGTGGGAATGGCCAGAATAACCTTGCTCAAAAGCTCTAAAAAACTATTTAGGATGATACCATGATCAACAGTATGGTATGTGGTATTAATACCATGGTCCATAGGTTGAACCCTGATATGACACTACGAAATTGGCTTCGGCACTACTACCAAGAGGGTATAGTATGCACTATGATTCACATACTATGGTCTATACTGTTTTGCGTAGTCTCACTGTCTAGGAATTTGGCAATTTAGAGATATACATACATGGTGTGATAGTACGGTCCGTAGGATGCATACTATGATCTGTATTGTGACTTGTAAACTAGGCTTATAAATAGTTAAAATCTGAAGTCTCAATATAAGGTCTAATATTACGATCCATACTATGGATAGTTCGTTTTATGGTCTTGACCGTACACTGAGCCCAGAGAAAAATTTCCTCAGATTTATGAATTATTCCTAGGTATTGGTCTAACGACTAGTTTCTAAGCATGAAAAAAATACGGGTCCTTTACAATATCTTTCCTTAGGATCATTGTCCTCGAGTGGTGGCCAAAAATGTAGTAACTGAGTTTGAACTGATAGAACTGAATACTGAACAAATATAACGTGAGTACATAGTTGAACATGATTTTTTTTGTCTGAACTAGGTCTAAAACATGGCTAAACATACTTGACACAAATGCATACCCAGGAACCATGAAATATTGGCTTGAAAGCACAAAAACTAGGAGAAACAACTATAGAAGGTAAATAGATACCTCATGCTTGCTAGTGCTAGGAGGTAACATGTTAGGATACATAGCCATCTTTTCTGCTTTTAGGGGTTTTAGATGGGATAAGAAGACTGAAGTGATTAATCTAGCTGGGACCGATTTAGTCTGGGAGCATAATTTAGCAAAGCTACATGCCATGTGACAACATACAAGGAATCACATGGAATATTCATCAACATGAATCTTGTGAATTAAAGGCTATAATAAAGGAGGAATAATCACTGGGTCCATCTATCCTATTTCTAGACTGACTTATTATGTTGTAAAAAAGAAATTTGTGCTAAGGGTTTCTAACTTAAGTAAAAAATTCACAACACAAATGCACACATAGAACTATGAGGTAATAGATGACGGGGTGAATCTTTCAAAGGGTCACTGGGAGAGGAAAACATGTTTCCTTTGGCTCTCCATAGTAGGATTCCTTATAGTATTCAGGGAGGAGAATTTAACAGTATGCTCTGAGATAGACATCATAATGGAAGATCCAAGCATGGTCTGAGGGCTGTATAAACTTAAACATGGGACACCTATGGGCTGAAAAAATACATCATGGAGTATGAGCATATATGGAAAGGAAAGACAAGAATAAAGCTACTATGACTTAAGTAATACAATTTATAGCTCTTAAGCTTAATAATACTTCTGAAATAATAGCCACTCCTTAAAAACTATTATACATCACTGCCTGCAACATCATGTTCTCGCAAGGGCACACTAAAGATTTCTAAAGGATAAATTCAATTATATGATCTAACTCTATTCAAACCTAACCCGAAGGTACAATATACTATCTACAAGTTAACTATATTAATCTCAGCTAGGGGGAGCTGCAATCGATATCTATTTAAGAGTTATCACTCTCTAGTATACATCCCTTATCACAACCTACCATATTAAACATTTGGTTCTAAACAAGATCTGCTAATTCCAACTAGACCTCATCTAAAGTATATTGACAAACACATTCACACCTATCATTTTTCTACAATTAACACCACCATCATAACATATGGGGGGGGGGTCACTGAAGGGATAGAAACTAAGGAACTAAAGAAAAAGAAGATATTATACATACCCTTGACATTTTACTGAGTATTGCAAAATTAGAGTATCATAGACATAAACTTTCTCAAGAGAGAATATCTGAGAGCATAAACAACATAATATGATATCACTAGTTGTTGAGAATGTATCATGATTTCATGGAAGTGAACATACTGAAAAATTATAAGTCCAACAATCATGAGCTACGTAACATAAGGCTGGAATTCATAACTTTAGGGATAAGACTAACATTGTTGAGCTTAAACAATTACTCTTCATTATGAGAACTAAGCATGCACATGAATATGTATGAAATACATAAGCATGGGTCATGGGCATGATGCCAACATGAAATACATGAGTAGGATCATAATGACTGAAATCTGAGGCAAGCATAAGAGTAGGAAGGGGAAGCTGTCGTATCATAAGTCTTTTCTAGAACTCATTATTGTCTAATTTTTAAGAACTCATTTATTTTTTCACTCTATTATCTCCCCTTTAGATCATGTCACGACCCGATTTCTCGATTCATGATGGAACCTACTATACCGCTAGTAGGAGTACCAACTTTGTAATCTGAAGACAAAGCGGAGGATTACTAAATCAAATAAAGAAAGCACAAGTATAATAACAATATATGAATAAGAAAAAGTATAAAGAATCAACGATTCTCAAAAACCTGGTATCAGTGTAATAAAAACCTTTAATTA
>JBDJHY010877127.1:3243-25152 GCA_039654485.1 Withania somnifera
ACTATAGAGCATTATCAAACATGCAAGACCAGTATTTCCTTGTAGCATTTACGGTCTTCTGAAAAATAGACTTGATCTCATAATTATAGACCTCAACCTGTACACTCGTCTGAGGATGATATAGAGTGTCCACTCTATGACTAACCCCATATTGGTTAGCAAAGCACCAACATACGATTGGAAAAGTGAGAGCCTCTATCACTGACAATGGATCTTGGGGTACCGAATCTTGTTAATATATTCTTTTCAACAATGAGATAGCACTCTTAGAAACATTATTGGGAAGATACACAGCCTCCACCCACTTTGACACATAAGCCACTAATGCAAAAACGTACTTCATCTTATTTGAAATCAAATGGCCCGACAAAATTGATTTCCCAGATATCAAACAGCTCTACCTCTATGATTGGAGTTAGAGGCAATTCATGCCTCTTTGAAATGCTTCCTTGTTGCTGACACTGATCATAGGAATTGGAAAAATCATGAGAATTTTGATAATATGTGGGCCAATAATACCCACGCTGCAAAATTTTCTAGGTAGCTCGAATGCCACTATGGTACCTCTAATAGGAGACCCATGATAGGCCTCCAAAATACTTATCATCTCTATTTTTAGGACACATCTTGAGATCATTACATCAGTGCAAAGTCTAAATAATTAAGGCTCATCCCAGGAAAATTTCCACACTTCATGCATGAACTTCTACCATTGATGGAAATTCATGTATACTGGTATAACATCAGAAATAATGAAGTTTGTAAATCTGCAAACCATGGTATTAAGTCAACTGATGCAGAAAAAAGATGCTCATTTGGAAATTCATAATTTATCTCCAGCTCTGTAGACTCAACATGTCTACCCTCCAGCCTCGATAGATGGTCTACCACTTAATTGTTTGCCTTTTTTCTGTCCCTTGATGTAAAAGAATCAATCAAACTAGACTTGGTTTGACATACTTCTTTTTATCAAATACTTCAATGTTGAGTTCTCCATATGGATAAAAACTTTTTAGTTCAACAAGTAAGCTTAGAAGTTATCAAATGCAAACACTACAACTAATAACTCCTGCTTCAGCATCGTATAGTTTCTCTGCGCAGGATTCATCACTTTACTAGCATAGTAGATTGGATGAAATAAATTTTAACATTTCTATCCAATAATAGCACCCAAAGACACTACACTAGCATCACACATAACCTCAAAGGGTAGTAACTAGTCTGAAGCCACAACCACAAGAGCAAATATCAACTTTTCTTTAAGGCACTCAAATTCCTTAATGCAGGCATAATCAAATACAAATTTTACCTCCTTCTCCAAAAGCTTGCACATTGGATGCACAATTTTAGAGATATCCTTGGTAAATATCCAATAAAATCCATCTTGACCTATAAAGATGCAAATACCATGTATCAATACCAGAGGTAGCAATCTGGCTATAATCTCGATCTTGGCTCTGTCCACTTTTATCCCCTTCCAAGATATATAGTTCCCCACGATGATACCTTTATGCACCATGAAGTGGTACTTTTCCCAGGCTAGGACCAGATTAGCCTGTTGGCATCTCTCAAGCACTCTAGCTAGATTAGTCAAACAATCATCAAAGAAGTCCCCGACTATAGAAAAATCATCCATGAATACCTCGATTACATCTTCCACCATATCAGTGAATATAACTATCATACACCTCTAGAATGTGGCTAGTGAATTGCATAAATTGAATGACATTCTTCCGAAAGAAAAAGTTCCATATGGACAGGTGAAGGTGCTATTCTCCTTATACTCTAGCGCAATATATATCTAATTATACCCCAAATATCCTTCCAAAAAGAAATACCATCCTCACCCATACAATCTATCCAGCATTTGATCCATGAACAGTAGTGGAAAGCGATCTTTCATTGGTCCAAGCATTCAATTTCCTATAGTCCATACCATCCAAACAGTAACAGGCCTCATAGGAATCAATTAATTCTTCTCATTAGGGACCACAATAGTTCCCCCTTCTTTGGAACCCATTGGTTGTCATTGATGGTGAATACCACCATAGCATCCATCTACTTAATTATCTCCTTCTTAAATACCTCTTGTATCGGTGGGTTAAGACTTTTTTGTGCTCCACTCTAGGTATAACATTCTGCTCCAACTGGATTTATATGTGAAAAATACTGGGAGGAATACTGATTTTGTATGATATGGACCATTTAGTGGACCACGGGAATTTCCTTAGCACAGATATGAGAGCCTCAACCTATGGATCTAACAAATAAGCTGATATAATTATCAACAAACGATTCTCGGCTCCAAGGAACACATAGAGAAGATGAGCAGGGAGATCCTTCAACTCCAAAATAGGAGGCTCCTTAATATAAGGCCTTATAAGAGGAGCCACCTTATTATTTATGTCTAGGTCTATTTTTTTTAGCATAGTAAAAAGACCCTAGTTCGTTCAAATCTTTCTCTACTTCACCAAAGTAGCAAATAAAATTAGTCCATGTTTTTTATAATCGTAGCTAGAGTATCAGTCACGAACATCTCCTCCGAAGGAGAAACTTTAATAATCTATGTCTCATCTGTGGTATCAATAACTGACACCATCCTCAACTTACTAGACTACTTTATTGTGCTCAGCACATTGAAAGTGACTTTTCATCATTCATCCTTAATTGAAGTTCACCCCACTCCAAATCCACCAGTGCCCTCCCAATAGAAAGGAATAGTCACCCAATTATGATGGCTACCTCAAAATCAACTTTGCAATCCATAATTATAAAGTCACTCGAAAATATAAAGGATTCAACCTTCATAAGGGCATCGTAGAAAATCCCGATAGGCTTCTTGACAGTGCGATCTCCCATAAGTAACTGCATAGATATCGGTTTGAGGGACCCTAAACCCAGTTTATTATATAAAACAAAAAGCATTAAATTGATACAGGCTCCAAGATCAAAAAAATCCTTAGAAAATATAGAACACTCCAATGGTGCACGGTATAGTAAAGGCACCTGGGTCTTCTTTCTTCTGCACCAATGAACACGAAAAAAATAGAACCATAGTGGTGCAACTCATCCTCAGTTCAAATGTCATAGTCCTCTTCTTGGTGATCAGATCTTTGATGAACTTCTCATTACTCGACATTTGATCTAACATCTCGACAAAAGGAATGTTTATGGTCAATTTTTTAATCATAGAATAGAATTTGTGGAATTTTCCATCATCACTTTCTTCTTAAGGCATTGTGGGAAGGGAGGAAGAGGCCTAGCCTAAGTTATGATAGGATTCATAGCATTTTTTTTCTTCCCCTTTTTCTCTACATCTCCATCACCAATAGGATGCTTTTCTCCTATTTTAACCTTCTCAACTGATTTCTTTATCACCACGATCTCACATTAAATCTATTTTCCATCAACCTAAACTTTGGCATCATCAGAAGTATTAACAAAAAATGGACTAGGTGGATATGTCATCACTTTACCGCTCCTTGTAGTGATGGCTAAGACATGGAAATCATTCCTTGGATTAGCTAATACGGCATGCGTTATGGTTTGTAAGGTCGAAGATGGAAAAAAGGGATAGAAGAGCAAAATGTAAAATATATGCGGAATTCAATACAAAAATTTACGTAATTGAATTCCAAAAACCAATAGAAACTAGCAACCACTTGATACACCTACTAATAGAGATTTCTCCGATCAATTACGAGTCAAAATGCTCTCTGATCAATTAAGGATGTACCCACCTTAATCTCTCTATAACAAGTATGTGAAACTATGGAATTCTAATTACGAAAGAAGAATTCTAACTAAGCTATTACACTCAACTATTGAACTATGAAATCTGAAAATTGATCTTCAATATCAAAAAATGAACTACCAAACAATTCAAATGATCCTCTATTTATAGAGGTACAAGTCTTCTTATTACACTTAGGTCTAAAAGTGACCCAAAGTGACAAATAGGTCCTCCAACTTTGGGTCCTTGCACATTAAGTCCCCCAAAGCCTTCCAAATCCTTCAAGATGGTCCTTCAATGGCTCCCGTGCATCCTTATGCTTCAATTGTGCTTCAAGACGATTGAGTTTGTAAGAGGTCCCAATGCTTGACTCCTTGATTTGGGTATTGAAGGAAAGTTGGTTTCCCTGGCGTTATCATCCTCCCCTTCTTGGAAAGGATTCATCCTTGAATCCAAAGAATCTAGCAAAACACAAGGAAAGACAACAATGAAAACTTCCTCATGGCATGAAGGTTAAGGTTAGTAACAAACAAGCCTACCAATATGCATGGTTACACATACTTAACATATAACCAAGTGTCAAAATGAAGCACAAAGTTTTGTATAACCCCCTTAAAAAGGTTGACTTGGCTATTCGAGAATATTCGACAAAGGCGAGGAACAAAAGACCCATTTTATTCTAGCCCACATATAGGGATATCAATAATAGTCTTATATGGCATGAAGTACAAGCACCCTTTTAAGTCAACAAACACAAAAGAGTCAACATGGTTATGTGAATTTGCATTAATAAGGTCAACCCGAGCATGCAATCTATACAACAAACTAGCTATCCTCAAAGGTGGAATTTCTCCCATTCCCTCACCGGGGTCAAATACAAAGGTATTCCCCAAACAAGTTGGCATATACATCATAAATAGACCCCAATTACTAAGTAAAAACACAAAATGATGATCACACAATTGTGAATAAGTGCTACATGCCAACCCCAATATTCAAGTGAAGCTCTTCATAGAGACAAAGCTCTTCATTACAATAAAGGCAATGGGAACCAACAATAGGGTTAATTGGAAGCACATCATAGGACATGGGTTTAACATTCTCATAGACCCGGTTGTCACTCATATTTACATAAGAATCAATCCTACAAAAAGGAGTATCATCACATGTAAATAGAGAATAAAAGAAGGTGTCTATTAAAATATCACATAAAGAATGAAAACCTTTCCCCCTTTTAACAAGTCCCTTACAACTTAGTTTACTTCTATCTTCTTAGAAGAGGTTTCCAACTACGGGAGAGACAACCTCACACCATAGTAGGTTAACACACATCGTATACCTCTCAAGAGTGATATTATAAATTCAAGCTTATACCACTAGGTAGTACATTACGAGTGAATTCATAACCAAGTTCAAATAAGATATTATACTTGATAAGAGTACTATCAATCATAGAAAGAGGTTTCAAACATGCTAGTCCACTCTCCAAGAGGCCAAGATCATTGCTTGACAAATTATTAAGCACATGTTTTCTATAAGCTATATGAGCAATATAACTTCCCACATTTGATAAGCTCAAGTAATCATTCACACATGTTAACAAAACTAGTTTGTGGCTCATATTTTGAATCAAATAGAACCACACTATCATGAACTTTGTAGTTTCCACGCAATAAATTTCTCCGAATCACTACTCCTATTGAACTTTGGTAGTTTCATCTTGGTGGTACTCAAGCAATAATCAAAATCAATTCAGTTTCCCATCCTACCTCCTCTATCCTCCCAAATCCTATCTCCTCTATGTTCCCCTTGCCTTTCCCTCTAACTTCCAAATGAGGATCTCTTCTATGCCCATAGCCTTGTTTTCGACCAAATAAGGTTCCTATCTTCAGTCTCTACATAGCCTTCTCTACCTCCTTTCCCCCATTCACCATCAATGTCAACTTTATGATGTAAGTCATCATACAAGGGGTTGTGGTATTAGTAGTCTTTAAATGGGTTGTGCATGTAGTTATATTGAGATGACTTCATAAAACCATGTAAAGGAACAATGGAAACATTTCTTTGGGGAAATAGACTTGGATGGTAATCATGTATGGTTGGAGTTTCTTAAGAAGGAATGATTGGTTGTGGATTTGGATTTGGAGTTCCAGTGCATGGATGTCTTGGAGTATTGTTGTGTAGGAATGTGAGTTGTTGGTGGAAGCTTTGGCTTCGAGTTAAGATTGGGTGGGTTATTTGTTGAAATTGACCCGATTATATGTTTGTAGATTGCTCTACACTTCCCTTCCCTTCTCCCAGATCACCTCTCGAGGTAAATCCTCTTTGTTATTATCCTCCACCCTATTTATCTATCCCTCAAAACCTCCCATTCTTGCATTCATTTTGGTAAGTTGCTTCACAGTCTCCGTTAAGGAGTTTGCAAGAGCATTCGATGTTTCACCTTCAAGATGTGACATTGTACCTATAAAACACAACAAACTTATTAGCAATAAAATACTCACTCACTCATATGTGTGTGTTCTCTCCCTTACCTCTAAGAGTTTATCCAAAATTGGTTTATTCACATATTTTCTCATTTTCTTTAATATCTGAATAATAATCATTATTGGGGTTAGGAGTTTTACCCTTTAACGTCACAATATTTGCATTACCCAACATTATTTTTCCAGTAGGTCTATCTATGTCCACATATGTGCCATCTTCAGATCCCTCTCATCTTTTTCTTTCAACTACTCTGCTAACATCAAGGTTGTACTAACACTATCTCCAACATCTGACTTGCAAGTGTGCCAAGACCAATTTGTCTCTGTAACTTCATCCAACCTCTAAGTGATAAGATAAAAAATGTGTATCATTAATATACCACCCATAATAGAGTCAGACACCAGCTTGGTAGTCGAATTCACTGCCCTATTAAATATCTCCTTTAGATAGTTATCTTGAAACCTGAGATTAGGGCACTACTTCAGCTTCTTTTAAAATTGCATCAACTCTTAATGTAGTGCTTCCCCTCAGTTCTACCTAAAATTATTGATATGGTGGGAAAATCATTCTATTAATGTGCCTTCTAAATCACTTCACGTAGTGATTGATTCCTTAGGGAGATCATCCAACCATATGATTGCCTTATCTGACAGTGAAAGGGGAAACATGTTAAGTCGAATGGCATTTTTATTAACCCCAGAAATTGTGAATGATTGAAAAATTCCCCTAAAATTAGTCTAATAGAGGTTTGGGTCCTCCCTAGCTCTCCCCTTAAACAATCCCTTCAAGTAGCTATCCACAAAAGCATATGATGTTTAAGTGTGAATAGAGGCCAAGAACTCAAAAATTCGAGGGGTTGATCAATAACTGGATTATAGTGTTGGTTATGCCGAACTTAGAACTTGGACCAAGTGGTTAGAGTATAATGGCTCTATTTCCTCTTAACCCATCATCAGCCTCATCTTTTGTTTTATTTCTTAGGTTTAACTGAGCCTGTCGTTCTTGCTCAGCCGTAAGAATGGCAGCTTCATATGTTGTTCTTTTTGTAGTAGCAACAACTTTGTCAGTAGTTTAAGTAATATTTATGAATGTTCATTTAACTTTCAGATCAAGAGTTAATATTGGATCACTCAAACTTCGAGTAGAGGGAATAAAGTACCTATGAGTCTGTGAGAAAACAAAAATAAAGAAATACTACTATAACACAAACAAAATACTAATAGACTACTCAAAGTTGTATTCCTGGAAATGGTGCCAAAATTTAATGTGGCTCAAAGAAACACCTCAAATAGAAGCATAAAGTGGTTGTTATCAAATATAGAAGTCAACCTAGGGTTGGGGTCGATCCGTTAGGGAATATTGTTAAATACCATCTACTAGCATGTTGTTCTATTGTAGTACATATTTTTGAAGTAAATTATGCAGAAAGTAAATTTTGGATTTCAATTTTAAGAATTATCATTAAACAGTAGTAGGAGATTAAATTTCTTAAGTTGTGAACCTTATGGATAAAGTCACTAGGATTGTGTTCCCTGTAACTTCATACCTCTATAAGTATCGATACTAGTGATCCATCTCGGTGCAATACATGCAAAATCTACATGTTAAATTTAACTCAAATGAAGTCAGGTCCTAATCAGGTGACTTTATACTAATCTTTGATAGGTATGATAGTACGTTCTATACCAACCCTCGATTATCGATCTCAAATTTAACCATCTCCACTAGGTATAAGGTTAATTAGATAGACCTGTAAATCTCTAGTGTAGTGTTATTTTCCTTATCTCTACCACTTTTATGTCAATAAAGAATGTGTATATGATTTTAACGTGTGAACTGATTAAAAAGTAATTAGTATGAAGTTACCCATAATACATGCATGAAAATCGTTCGAGAATCACATTTTGTGCCTAAACCTAATTCATTACTCAGTCATGGTTCTTGTTTAGCTATTCATTATTAGGTTATTATCAAAATTTTCCTGTAGAAAATTATGATAATAGCACTTACAAGTAATGAACAGTTAATTAAAATGATAAAGATGGAATCTTAAGCTTTAGTTCACAAAATTAAAATATAAACTCTTGAAAGATGTTTTAATTCACAAGAGAAATTTAGATATACAACCCAAAAGAGTATAAGAGTATGTAAATCTGTAAAAACCTAAAAGCAGAGTATATATAGGCATGAGATTCAATCTGGGGTAGAATAGGGGAATACTAGGCCTAATTAGGTAGGACGAATTAGGGTACAGATTATCCTGTCTTGGCACAATCAATCCCAGTTGTCGTCTTTCAGTACTTGACCAATTTCTTCTTTCTTTTCTTCAGTCTTCAACATCAAGTCTTAATATGAACCATCCTATGCCAATACAGTTTGTTCCTTATCTTGTGCCTCCATACTTAAACTCCAAAGTTCTTCAGTTCTTTAACCCTCTTTAGTTGAGTTTCAGTGTGTTTTGTCCTAGGCTGAGACAGTCCATCCCATATTTTATTTGGGGAACTTTGGAAAATTTCAGACTTCCTTTCAAATAGGCTCAGCATACACAACCAAGCACGATCGTTCTAGGCTAGGATGGTCTGTCCTAGCCTCCATTCTAGCATACTTGATAATATTTTCTTCAATCAATTAGACCTGCCTTCGGTTCCTCATATTCATGCATTAATACAGTTTGTTCCTCAGGGGTACAGACCATCCCTCTAGTCATCTCTTTAGCCTTTTCTCAAAATCTTATCCATTTTTCTCCTATTCTCATCTTGACATCAAAATCCCTGAAAATACACAAAAAAATACATAAAACTCACAAAATATAGATTAATAACAACAATAAATCCCTTGTTTAAAAAGTTTCTAATGTCGTATTTTACCAGAACATCAGTACCAGCTTCCTTTGAAACTCTATTTGTGTTCAAATTTTCCACATATCTGTACCATTGCAACGGCCAGCCACACAAGTCATGCTACCCTCATACGGCTTGTGATATTCATTTACAACTTTTAGAAGATTATTATTTTCAATAACACGTAACACTCCCCTCAGCTATTGATACGGCTCATGCCACAAAGGTACAGTACATAGGGTACCTGATGCATCGGTACTTTGCCAAATTTCAATTATATTTCCCAAATGCCTCAAGGACCTCTTTTTTATACAAAATATTTAAATAAAACACATCATATTTACAAAAACCCCTTGTTTTAAGCGTCGATAGTGTTGTAAATTCATGCCACCTCAACACCCTCAACTTAGAATCATTTTTGTCCTTAATTAATAAAAACAAAACAAAATCCAAACAGCATGAAACTCCAAACGATTATTGAAAACCTACAACAGCCATATACAATCCAATACATATATCTTAAGTCGCCCCTCTATTTTAGATCAAAGAAACTATTTGTGTGTTACTTAAAACAATCAATTTTACTAAGGAGGATATATGAATGATATTACATTATCAACAATTGATAACACATATACAAGTAACAATCCATCAATTAATTAGCAGATAGACAGTGCAATCATAGTTCACTCATGACAAAAAAGTACCTCCCATAAGATATTAATGAAACTTTGGGACTAAATGAATGCCCTCACTCTCTTAAAGAAGTTTAAACAGTGCATGTAAAATATTATAGTCCTTCCATCATTTTCTACCTTTAGCATCTGAACAGTTGGATTAGAATCACTGTAGGACTTTATTTAAGATTGTAAATCCTTTAATTTATTAGCAGATAGACAATGAAATCATAGTTCCCTTAAAAAAATAAGTTCCTCCCACAATATATTAATGAAAAGTTGATACTAATACGAATGCGCTCACTCTCTCAAAGAAATTCAAATAGTGCATTGTAATGATCCTAAAGGTTATTTTGGGTATTTTCACGAAACTACCATTATTAACATTTCTCAAGAGTTACTCTAAGTCGTATTTTCTTATTTGGGAATTAGAGCCAAAACGTTGAGAAATTTGAGAATTCCTTAGTAATTGGAGACTTTCATTTTGAGATAATTGATATTTTGAGACATATCTTGGATTTCGGGCCTCGAAATGCGATTTCAACAGTTTATTTAGCTCCAAAATTCAGAAATAGTTCTAGAAAAAACATCTTTATTGATCTTAGACTTTTCATCTTGACTATATCTCATTTGACAGGATAGCATTAGGTTTTGAGGCCAAATTTTGACTTTGGTCAAAATTTGATCTTCTGGCACTTGGATTGTGCTTTCATCCATTATGTTGGATATGGAAGGTCTAATTCAGTATAGTGTAAGGTTTTTAAGGGTTCCATGAGTTCTAGATATGTTTTGATAATTAAGATCAATGTTTGTGATTTACCAATGAGGGGTATATCGCGTCACATAGACCTCGGATTCGCATATTGATAATTCTAATTTTTTTGTATATTTTATAAACTCAAAATTCATATATATTTGGTGTTCATGGGGTATTTGGGTTGTTCGGAGGCTCAAAATGAATTAAAGTAAAAACTAAGACAAAACGGTCCAGGAAGGCCTGTACTGGTGTAGGACGGCCCGTCCTGGGATTTTTTCAAGAAACATTTGACTATATAATTCCTGGTAAGTTCCGTGATAGGCTGGTATCATCCATGATGGTCTGTGATGGTCTATACCTATGGCCGTCCCTCCAGACTTAGTGAAATTTCATTTTTTTGGCAGTTTTTTAAATAAAGGATGTTTGGGGTTTTCATGTTCACCCTTGATTATGTATGGGTTTTCCATAATTTTATCCTCATTTTACACCTTTTAAAATCCTTTTTAAACATCACTAGAAGTATTTTGTCACTTGGGAAGTATCATATCATCAATGTTTCAAGAAATTCAACACTCTTGGTAAGCTTTTTACTCAAAATACAAGATTTTCATGGGATTCTAAAAATGGGTTCAAACTTGTTTCTTATTTAGTGCATAAAACTTATTGGGGTTTAAAACCCCAAGATTCTATGAAAAAAACTAGTGTTAATCTACCATTATGAATCCATATTGTGATTTTTACATGACAAATAGAATTTCCATTACATGGGTAACTTGAATTTCCACAAAGACTTCCCAGATTATGAAAGGGTTTTTGGGGTTGGTTTTTGGGACCCAAGTTAATTCATACAATATGGATATTTCATTTCATAATACTCATTGGTAAATTCTTTCTTTTCTATATATTGTGGAGTTGGAGACGTGACACGATAATGGGGATTTTGTGGGAGGTCGTGCAGTATAGCTATGAATGTTCATCCAGACACTAGAGTTAAACATGTTGAGTTAGAACTAAAAAATAAAATGAGATAATTAATTAGTTAAAGTTTTTATTATTGTTGAGTAAGGATTGATATGGTCTTTTAGTGCCCGAATGTTATCTTATACCATTGGTTCCTACTTAATATAGTGCCCATGATAGGCTTTGGTGAAATTGTTATGTTGATAGACATTTGATTGATGCTTATGCTTTTGTGTGGGCTTTATTCTTCATAATCCAGTGATATACTTTATAGTTGCATGTTTGAGGGATTGATGAATTATTCACTGTTGTTTTTCCGTATTAGTTTATGCTTGAGTGATCTTACTATTATTGGATTTTGGCACTTGAATTTTTACTTTTGAGTGATGATGATACCACGGTACCGATCTTACTAACCATGGGTTGAGGTGACCATTTACCTCATCTTTTCATATTAGTCTGAGGTAATGAGATAGTCCAAGCATTTCTGGTGTGTCTAATATGACTAATGGCTTGGTATTTTAAGTGATACTGAGGTGATATATAGTGCACAATCTAGTTATCCCCCATGGGTCCTGACCACTCCGATAAGTGGTGGGTGTGTATGGTAACTTGGTTTTTGTTGTGATAATAAATTATATGTGCCATATAAAGGTCTTGTTGATGACGTTGGATAGTTGATTAGTTTTGGATGAGATTGGTATTGATATGGGTCTAAAGATCTAAGAATCTATCCCATGAGTCCAAATCTCGTATATACCTTCGCGACCACGAACGAACTTATGAGGTAGGGACTTGCATGCTTACTAGCCTTGAGTATGGTATTTTCTAACCATATTAGAATCAACCTTACAAGTTTAACTCTCAGTTGCATTGGGTATACCCTTTCTAATACAACAAGATTTTTTAGGTAGAGATTGAGATGGATATTAGACCTGAGTATTGGTCCAATTATTACCTTTGCCTATTCTAGTTAGCGCTAATATCAAGAATTTGACTTTTCGTAGCATCGAATGTAACTTTCCTATCATAATTGCTCCTATGAAGTGTGAACTAATGAGGTGTTATAGACTCTATCTATGAGGCCATAGCACAATGAGTGAGATTTATTCCAAAAAAATATGAAAAGGACTCGAGAGGGGAAGCTTACCTCAGAATAGGGTGTTATACTGCACTCGATACAATTTGGATTACTTTTTTGGTAAGTTATGGTTAATTGGTTTTTTGAGATTCTATTAGTTCTGCTTTTGGTAGTTATGTTGTTCTCATCCCGACAACCTATATATGTTATTTAATTATCAATTACTTTTCATTATGATCTACTTGATATGATTTGATTTACAGCTTGTACTCTGGAGGATTATGGTTGGGATGATCAGAGTAATTTGTGGTTCTTCAAAACTTTGTTTTAGTGTTGAGCCACGAATACTCACTAAGTACTCGTTGTTTATTTTGGTACTCACTGCCTTTCTTTTTACACTTATGTAGATTTAGAATCAAGAGCAATGTCATCATTTTCCTTTCAATCAGGTATAAGGCTTTGAGATCCAAGAGTCGAAGTAGTTGTTCATCGTCTAACAGATGCCCAAAATATTTTTATTTTATGTGTTTAATCCATTTGGAGGATCTAAGACATTGAGACTATGTATTTCCTTAAGCTATATATTTCTTTTATTAGAGCCTTGTATAGCTCGACACGTGTTTTTGTATCATTTTATATATGGTTTTTACCTTGAACCTTCTTTAATTTTCGTTGGTTTGTTATTTTTTTTCATTTACCCTTGTAGATTGTACATGATTACTTGTCAAGGTGGGTTTAGGAAAGTTCCATTATGGCTTGGTATTTTGGGTCATTACAAGGTGGTATAAGATTTATAGGTTTAGTAGGTTTCACATGCATACAAGCCAAGGTTTAGTAGTGTTTCTTGGATCGATATGGAGACTTCTGTACTTATCTTTGAGATGCTACAAAATCTTTAGGAAACTATTCCCTTCATTCTTTCATTCATGTCTTCACTAGTCAATTCGTGTTCTGAGATAATGTTGTTTTGTGGAAGATGGAGAGGACTAGATCAGTGACCAAAGAAGATACTTACCTACTCTCATTGTGGATGTGCTAGTTAGGTGTAGTGGTCATAAGCAGACCTGAGTTAAGAGCCATGGAGCTGCACCAACACAAGGTCAAGATAGGGAAGCCTCCCTTAAGCCAATTATTCATGATACTAGTGGATGGAATCCCTATATACTATTTCTACTGCATTTCTTTAGGAGACTTTGATTAGGGTATTGGGAGTATTAGAGACTATGGCTCATGGTACACTCTAAGGGTTTCAGTATGTTATAAGGGCAAAGACCCTAGAGCAGCAGCATGTCCCTATGGTTCATGTATAGGTAGGATATTCACCCTTATTTCATAGAGATGAGGGCTTATAGATACCAGGCATTGGATCCCCCGTCTTTCTCAGTATAACTATGTGAGATGATAAGCATCGTCATTTTGAGCAATTTAGGAAGATTGACCCTCTTATTTTTTTGGGTAGATAAAATCATGGAGTTTTTAGACCCTTGACAAGAAATGCTTGATAGTGTGAGACTCGTAGACTCACAATGAGTTCTATATACATCTCTTTAATTTTGTGGGCCAGCCTATTAGTATTTGTGCTCATATATATCAGAAAGACCAGTTGGATCACCTATTATTACATAGGATGAGTTTTACTAGGCTTTATATGATAGATATATTCCTTCGAATGTGAGGGAGGAGAACCGGTGCAGGCTTGATGATTTATCTCAGGAAGGTACGACTATGTTAGATTATGAATCTCGATTTTGTGCTTTGTCTTGGTTTGTTGATTCACTACTCAGGGATACTGTTGAGAGAATTCATTTATTTATCTATGGATTGGTATATCCCATTCGTATGGCAGTATTTAGGTTGTCCTGTTAAGGGTTTTCTATTTCTAAGATGGTGCAAACAAAGAGGCCGAGTTGATTGAGCATGACGAGTTTGGAGATACCAGGGGAAAAAGTTCCCATTTGTCTATTAAGTCTTCTGGTGTACCATCTGGGAGTAGAGGTTCTTCTAGAAGATGAGGAGTCATAATCTACCCCATCGTACTGTGTACCACATAGTCGTACAATCTTTAAAGATGAGACTAACTAGCCATGGTAATACTTAGTTAGTTCAGTTACCTAGGGGTTCTCGGCAGAGACTGTCAGGCTGTGGCAGCAATTTAGGGCCTGTTTAGTCATCCTTATAGGTTTTAGTTCTGAGGTACTATTCAATTTGTGGAGATCGAGGTCATTTGATGATATAGTTCCCCTATTCTAGTTGTCAACCCCAGACTATTTCTCAACATCTAGCTAGAGCACAACAACTCCAGTGAGAGGTCAAGGCATAGGAAAGTCTAGAGAAGTGGTCGAGGTTTTAGGGGAGATGATAGTAGGGTTATGGTTCCAGTGAGTACTGGTAGAGGATGTGTTCCTTCTGTAGGGGTAGAGGTCATTTTTATGCATTCCCTGGAAGACCAGAGGTTGAGGCCTCGGATTCAGTAATTATAGGTATTCTTCTAGTATGTTATCGCCCAACTTTAGTATTACTTGATTCGGGTTCCACTTATTTATATGTGTCTACCTACTTTTCTACTGGTTTTGATATGATGATTGGTTCTCTACCTTTTTCTCTCTGTGTTTCTACACCCATAGGATATTATTTTGTGGCGGATTGGGTATACCGATCCTATATTGCTTCTGTGGTAGGGTATGATACTTGAGTAGACTTGATCCTTCTTGACATGCTATACTTGTCTAGGTAGGTAATCTTTTAGAGTGTACATGCTTACTATCTTGATAGATTATATAGTCTTACTTGTAGTTCCCACCTCATAAGATGGACTGTGGTAGGAAGTGCAATAACGGCTCGGGATTTTTGGTCGTGACATGCATATACATAGATCATAGGCTTTCCCTCATATTCTACACTTCAACACTTGAACTGTTGGGTTAGGATCATTGTGTACTTTTATTCAACTTATAATGTAGTATTGGAATAGGGTATGGTATATTTGAGAATTTAGTGACTAACCTTCCTTAGCACTACACTGTTATTTTCTTTCCTCTATTTTTACATATTTTCTTCTTTTTTTTTCTCCCTTTTTTTTTATTAGCTTTTAGGTATGGTGTTTTCCTTTGCAACTAAGCTTTTCTATTTTTTTTCTTTTTTCTTTCTTTTCTTTTTCTTACTACATCCAAACATCTTTTTCATTTTCTTACTCCTTTCTATTTGTACCCTCTTCTATATTTATTTCCATCCTTTCTAGCCACCCTCAACTTAGGTTTTTAGCCTTATTTGAGGCGTAGTTCCCTCAGAGATATCAGGGACAAGAATAGACAACATAAAAAAAAGTCAGAAAGTGAATGGGGTAATCAAAGTAAAGTCTTTTAGGCTTAAATAGGGATTAAGCAGTATATTTTTTGTTTGGTCGGTCTTTTTAGGCTAAAGTGGATACAACAAAGATGGCCTATGATCCTTTCCTAACCAGTTATCCTACAACATTAATGAAACTAACGTGGAAATTTATAGCTTATACACATAGAGTAATACTAGGAAATACTGATCACACACTCATGGCACCTAATTATACTATCTATCACCAATTAACAAATTCAGTCCATAGCTTAAGCACTGATCAACACATTAATATATATAATGTCTTGCAATGATCCTAAAGGTCAAAATCTGATTGTGATGTCACCTATCCTAACCCACCTGGACAAGTAAGCCTAACAACAACTCTAATGGGTAAATGTCAAAACTAATGAGTCAAATAGAAGAAAAGAAGGTAAAACATAAAAATTCAACTAATAAACCATCCAAAATTTGGAGTCACCATGTACAAGCCACTTAGATATATACAAGTTTTATAAAACAAAAAGGTTTTAATGTATCCAATTCTCTATGAAATAGAAAAAAATACATAAGATAGTCAAAATCCATGGTGCATGCTGGACTACAAGTAGCAACCTATGGATATCTCAAAAATCAGCCTCAAATTGCAATATAAGAAAGGACAAATCAAGATGCTCTAGGATAAAAAATTACATAAGTTTCAAAAAGCAAGTACTTGGCAAGTTCTCTGATCAACTCTAAAACAAAGCTAACTACACCAACCCGACCAGAATCCTCCTCTGACACCAAGATGCAAAAAGTATAATAATCCAATAGTTTATACTGATAGATACAAGTCGTAGTGCATAACAATAACAAAGCTAACTACACAATAGAAACTAACAGTAATGATCTAAAAATTAGCTAATGAAATACTAACATGAAGTCCCATGAACTATAATCATAATAGAGTACTATATTACCTCATCGGTAATCTCAATAAATAAGTAACAAAATAGTGACATAATCAAAACCAAAACCATTACAAATAGAATGATTTCACCCTCAACTTATCCTAAGTGTAGGCATCCCTCTCGAGTCAACTTACAACTCATGGAAAAATCCCACTAGTCATACCACTCCCATAGCATTCTAGAGCTTTTTTATAGTCCCCAGTCATTTATTTGGTTCTTATGTCTCTTTCCTTGTTTTAGAACCTTGAGTATTAAAATGATTGACTTTAGTTGATATTTTTTAAAAACAAACTCAAAATTGAATTCCAATAATATTGTTAGCTCCAGAATATGGATTTTGGTTTGGTTGGACTTTTTGTGTTTTATGTTCTTTATGTTGCCTAAGTAGAACTTAGGTGATCATTTTGTGATTGAAGCCTCAGATTGAAAATCCAATTTTTCCATTAGCTGTTGAATGTCGAGTTTGATTTAGGTGAGTTATTCGTTTGTATTTTGGACTAACCAGGCTCATTTTGAGTATTTGGTTGGAAAGTTGTTTATTTTGGCATAGAGTTGACTTTGGTTAATATTTTAGCTAAACGACCATGGATTGGAATTTATTCTATGGTGTTGAGTACAAATTATTATTTCCATGCAATTGCATAATTGGTTTGTGTATCGGACTCCATTTGGACCCCTAGACCCAAATTCTTCTTAAAAAGTATTGCAAATTTTAAAAATCTGGTGTAGCTAAATTTTGTTCAGCATGATTACGGTAAAGGAGAGAGATCACAATAATTCCTATTTTCTCATTTAGTCTATTCACGATCAATGAGCCATTGGTGCCTAGTGTTTTTTTCCTAATTTAGCATGAATAGGTGAAGTTGGCATCGACAATGCTGACCAGCCTAGCTAGCAGCTGATGAAATCGCACCCAGCTGGTGACATCAGCACTAAGTCCCCCCTTTATCTCTTTTGTGCAATCACACTAGTGAAACCGTTAGCGCTAATTATTTTTTCTTGGCCTTTAACACCGATAGTTCTAAATAGCACCTATGGCGCTGAGAGCTGGAACCTACTATATAAATCTGAAATATTGAATTTTAGCCATTTCTTCATCTTTTCTCTTCTTCAACCCTCTAAAAACCTTCAGTGAAGTTCTTGGGTCCTTATTTTATTCAATCATTACTCAATTGTGGGTAAGATTCCACTTTAATTTCTTTAAAATTTCACCCAAAATCCCAATGAGTGTTCTTCACTTTATTTCTTGATTTCAAGATTGTTTCTTGCTCATATTAGCTCTAAATTTTGGGTGTGAGTTTCCCATGATGTGAGAAACCTTTTGATACCTTTAGTTCAGAGTTTTGGATTTGTGGGCCCGTAGTCCTATTTTTGACCCATATTTTGACCCCAACTATTTTTATACCTTTACGGGTATTATTTGACTCTTATTAATATCTAGATTATTATTTTTCTAGTTGCGTGGTTGTTAGAGTTTGTTTGCATATATTTGGAGATTTGGAGTAGCCCAGGCATCTTCTTTAATGTATTTGCCAGCTTGCCTTCAAAGGATAGGTAGGGTATGACTTATGATATTTGACTTGATTTATATGGGTAGTAATTTTGGTATTTGGACCTCCTTGGATAGGGATTTATAGGTTTTCACTAGTGACTCCTATCCATTTCTCTAGTCTATTTCTTGATTAGGTATTGGTATTTTATTTGTGATTATAGTTACCTTGTGACTTTGAGTGGTCTTACCAGCCTCTGGAACATAGATGGTTGGTTTTATGAAAAATATTCGTGAGTCCTAGATACTCGACTTGGTTTGTTATACTTGTTGTAGAATCGGTGCCTTGGCAAGGACTACAGGATTAGTTGTGTTATTGTTATGTTTGAGCATATCATCATCATAAAACTAGTTTTATGCATTGGTTTCCACTATTTAAGGCTACGAGCCTTATGTCACTAACTTTGAAACCTTTTATGGCCTAATGAGCCCATTTTCAGTATTATAATCCTAAAATGAGCATTTTTGGAATGTTTTACCAGTTTGATGATAAAATGGGGTAAATATTGAGTTAGACATTGAGTTAGGTTATTACTAGCCTTGGTTGCGGTCATGATCTAGATGTATTCAATTTTGATTTAGACTCGGTTATGTCGACCAGGGTAATTGATGCTTATCCTGATATTGACCTGTCAGAGGTCTAAATATAGCTTATGTTGTTCAAGTATCATTTATATCACATGAGTTTAGTTTATGTTAATGTAAGTTTTTGGTTACTTCATGAGTTTTAGTACACGGGTTATGGACTCCTATGGACCCTATCAATCTGGACTTATAGGTGAATGAAAGAGGATTATACGAGGGAGTAGAGGTATGCAAGTTGCGACCTTTCATGTGGTTCGAACTGACTGACTTGTGGGATCGAGGTAGGAGCATACATATTCCACTATCGTTGCATAACATCATCCTTTATATCTTGTTTGTGATTGCTATTTGCACTCTCTGGTTGGAATAGGTACCTGTGGGTTTATATTTGTCCTTCTTTGTACTTTCTTCATTTATATAAGGTATTATACAGGTTGTTCTTTACTATTTTGGTTATGAGATCAGGATCCCTTTATGTTTTAACTAAGCCTGTTGTAGTTTGACCATCTTTATATCTCTGTTATTGAGGTTACTGGTATATTGCCATAGCTATTAGTTTATTTCATCTCTTTTAGTTGAGCATGGTTTCAGGTATGTTCTGTTGCTTGTTTTCCTGAACCTTCTTTGTCATAGCCAGTATCTAGGATATTATACCTGCCTTTATTTTTTTAGCTAGATTTTTATGTCTATGATCTTTTTTTGACTTTTATAATTTGCTTTCTTATCTATCTATTTACTGCTTGAGGTTTTATAGATTGTCGGGTGAGGACCCGAGATAGTTTATTGATTGCTGCCAAAAGGGGTTATATAACCTCAGTTTGCTTTAGTCTCATGGTGTAGATTTCATAATGTATCATCTTGGTGGCCTTGCCATGCAGTGATAGAGGTCTTATTATTTTACCAAGTCTGACGACTCCACTGCTATTACTTAGACTTTATTTTGTGATGTATTTCTAGAGAGGTACATTCCTCATACCTTGTAAGACCGTCAGATGAAGGAGTTTTTGCTACTTGAGCAGGGTTGTCTATCGGTTTTAAGTATGAGGCAGGGTTTCATCAGTTATTTACTTTTTTCGATATCTGTATATCTTCTGAGGTAGTGAGTATCTGTTGTTTTATTCATGGTTTGGATATGGATATTCATTAGACTATTAATATTGTAGTGGCACTAGATCATCTTTTCTAACTATCCTTGATCATGCACGTTCTACGAAGGATATTTACCATTGAAGGAGAGGTAGAGAGTATAACTAGCCCCATTATTAGGGTCTTTTTAGCGGTTCTAGATAGGGTAGTTAAGGTTTTAGTTCTTGAGGTAGGACCATTTCTCAACCACAGTAATAGGGGTAGTCTAGTCGCCAAGTTTAGCCATTGATGTAGACATATGGTAGTGGTTCTTTAGACCATGGTAGCCACTCTAGTTTAATGGATTCTTTTCTCCTGGTTCATACTTACGGGCATTTTTATACTTGTGCTATGGTCCATATATCAGTAGATTGTCCTTAGAAAAGAGTTGTTCAGCCTATTATTCTCAATTATTACTCCAACTCTTATTCCTTCTCAGCCTATTAGGGTCGTTCCACCTCAAGGCAGGAGTGGTGGTGCTCCACGTCGTGATGCTCTTTAATATGGTAGGGGAGGTAGTCATAAGGGTGGTCTTGAAGGTGGTCATGGAAGTGGTTGCCGTCATTTTTATGCAGTCCCTGGTAGACTCAAGGAAAAGGCCTCTGATGCTGTTGTGATAGGTACTATTCCTATGTGTTGTCAGCCAACTTCATCTTTGTTTGATCCAAGCTCTACTTGCTCTTATGGATCATCTTATTATGCTCTATGTTTGAGTATGGTTAGTGAGCCATTACCTGTGCTGTTATTTTTATCCACCGCTATAGGTGATTCTTTAGTAGTGGATCATGTATTGAGATCATGTTCTGTGATTATTGGGAGTTTTGAGACTTAAGATGATTTGATATTATTGGATATGGTTAATTTTAATATGACTCTGGGCATGGATTGTTATCCCCTCATATAGAGGTCATGGATTGCTATTCCAAGACCATGACTTTAGCTATGCCTGATGTACCCGCAAGTTGTTTGGTAAAATTTAGCTAGTCACGCACCAATGGTGATTATTTTATGCATTTAGGCCAATTGCCTAGTTTCTCATGGTTTTTTATCATACCTTTCATATGTTAGATATGTTAGTTTTATTCTGCAACTCCTAAATCATTACCTCTTATGAGTGAGTATCTTGATGTGTTTTCGACCAACCTACCTGGCTTACCACCTGAGTGAGACACCAATTTTGTCATTGATTAGAGTCGGACACCAGACCCATTTCTATTTCACCTTATTATATGGCACATACTGAGCTGAGGGAGCTCAAGACTCAGCTTTAGAACTTCTCAGATAAGGTTTTTATTCGGCCTAGTGTTTCCCATGCATAGGTATGTTTTCTTGTATTAAGGCCTTTTCCTCATTGATAGATCAAATTTAGCAACGTTAGCTTGAGGAACAAGACTTAGCAGACACTCATAATCAGTTTAGTAAGGGTGATCCCTATAGTCGTACTTTGGGTTCCGATGGTATTTTGAGATTTGAGGGCCATATTTTTGTTCTTGAGGTTGATGATCTAGTTCAGTTGATTCTTCATAAGGCCACAACTCTCGCCATTCTATTCATCCTGGTGTGATAAGATGTATAACAAGTTGAGGTAGATTTACTGGTTGAGTGTTATGAAGAGGGATATCACTGAGTTTGTTTCTAGGTTCTTGAACTGTTAGTAGGTTAAGTTTTAGCACCAGAGACTGGGTGATTTGATGCAGAGGCTTCCCATTCATGAGTGGAAGTGGGAACGTTTCACTATAGATTTTATTTTAGGCTTTCCTCGGAGTCCTTGCAGCCACAATTTGATTTGGGTCATGGTTGAAAGGTTAACTAAGTCCGCAAATTTTATTTTTGTT
>JBDJHY010877236.1:836-14922 GCA_039654485.1 Withania somnifera
TTTATCTTGGAACATATTTTCCTTTTGAACCTAATCTTTTAGAATAGAAAGAGTCCATTAGGAAATAACCAGAGTCACCACTTAATTTCTGGAAGAAATTAAGAAAACTTTTCTTAATCTCAAATTTGAAAATAAGAAAAAATTTATAATCAAGAGATTCTGAGTTAGGATTCCGTAATGTCCTGAGGAAGGTGGTTAAATCACCTGGAGAACATCCCCAATTGGATTATGCCTTGTGTTATTTCAAAAATATTTGTGTTCTATTTTAGTAAAAATGTGTTGAATTTCTTTTGAAAATGGCACTTTTTAGAGACAAACCTCATTTTTGAAACTTACGAGTCTATATATTTTTATAATAGTTGCTAGTTAAGGGAATACTTATGGCTATTTATCAGTAAGACTTTGAAGTGCCCTAGGTGATAGAATTGTTTATTTTATTTTATTGTCCTAAATTACACTTATTTATTACCCTTGGAAACTGAGACCAAAATGAGAATTTGGAAACACGATTATTATTTTATTATAAAATCCAAGAAGTGGATTTTCTTACACCAGGTTTACAACTTTATTCCACAAATAAATATAATAGCCGAACAAGATAAAAGAAGAAACAAAATTTCTTGGGCCATCCGGGCAATATACGCGAGGCTAACATAGATGGGATTTGGTCCCATAAAGCACGTGCGGAGATCACCAAGGACATGTAAAAATAATTAAATCCATTAGAAATCACATAAAAAATTATGGACGACACGTTATAAAAGGAAACTTTGAACAAAATTTTATAATATGAGAGGTTCAAACAATGTTCTAATGAAAGCATAGCCCAACCAGAACGCAACAACATTACTATTAAGGTTGAAAATGAAATATATAAGTTAAACAGTGGCCAGCTGAAATCCAAATTTCGGAGCCCAAACACAAACTAAGGCAGCATAGATTGTTTTGTATTTTTATAGTTTAATTAACTCATATAATCAATAGGGATGCTCAAAAAGTAATGATATAATCTGAGCACAAAAGAGAACAGACATTATCCTTGAATTCATATGCTACAAAAAATATAGAATAGGAAGAGTAAGAAAATAACAAAAGCAGCACATGGGCTAGGACACATATTATGTAGGCAATTAACTTCTAGGTTTAATAAAGCCTTATATACATAACTAAATGGGATTTGATGCTCAGTAGGCATTTAAGAAGAGAGCAAGATGTTGAGTCATTAGAATATAAACCTTTTCAGTTTATACATGAGAGCACTATAAATGTTCCTAACTGAGGAAATAAACATGCCAGACAAGGAGAATAGGTCAAAGATGAAATGTGCATATAATGATTACAAGAAAATAAGGAATCTAAGTAAGTTATATGGACATTTAATAAATTAGGTAAATTTTTACATATCAAAGTCTACCATATGATAAGTTACAACTAATCACAGAAGCAATTATTAGGACTTAAATAGTAGATGAACTAAACTCCTTCAACTGTATCACAAATGCCTATATTACTTATTCAGTCCAACAAATAATTTACATCAAGAAGTCTCCACTAACATGATTTCAGATACTCATTTTATCAAAGTAAGTATCCCACCAGGTGATCTATAGAAGAAAGAGGCTAAAACTAGCTCATGAGCTTAACATGGCACCCCAATTCATTATTTAGAGGAAATAGTTCGACCAGACGACATACTAGCTAAAATAGAAATTTCAAATGACACATAATCATGTAATTACATGACAAATAATAGAGCATATATCAAGGAATCCGATAGAACTTTATATATAAGGAAACATAGGTAGGATTATTCAAGGCATAACTGAGACAAGGGTATGCTGTGACATTCATAATTGACTATCAAATATGGACCTCTTTCAGGCTACAACTTAGCTAAAATGACCTAAATGGTCATTTTTCTATGTTCAGGGCATTTTGAATAATTTTCCCTTCCCATGGACTCATTATATCAAACGAAGTATGGTTTCATGGTTGGTTCATGATGAGTTTGGTTATTAATTTTTTAGAATTTTGAGTTTAAAACTTCTAAGTGTGAAATGTGGATCTCTAGGGGTCATCTAGAGTTTGGGACCCTGTATCAAATTCGCCTGTACAATCACTAGAGTGTCGAGTTTGCCCTATTAGCCCCTTCATTTTGATTTTAGTCCATCTTTGTTGCTTTTGAGGGATTTGATGGGATAAAGTTATGTTTTAAGGGAAATCATTAACTTTTGTCAATATTCGTACTTAGACTGCTCAGATTTGAAAATCGATGGTTCCATGGATTTGGGAGGTGGAATTGGTCCTAGAATGAGGTCTTTTATGTTTTTCATAGACCCCGATGGCGTTTTGGTATTTTTTAGTTGAAGTTAATTTTTGGAGACTTAAATAAATAGTTGGTCACAGAGACCTTGTATGCGTGATTTGATGGTTACGTTAAGTCATAAATGTTAAAATTAGTGGGGTTACATATATGATTTGGTTGCATTATGGATTCAAACGAACTCTACGGGTCCATTTGAAACCTTGAGCCTTATTTCTTTCCTTTGTTGTTGCTGTTCTGATAGGCCATTGGGCGCATCACCGAATTCGCGGTCCTTTTCTACATTCGCGGTCCACTGGTCGTGTTCGTAAAGAGTATTTTGGATAGTTCATCGTGGTCGCAAGGTGCGAGCATGATCACAATGGGTTAAATTTTCTTGATCTACCGCGGTCGCGCACAGGTGCCATATTCGCAGGGAAGCACACACCTGAGTAGTAAACATAAAGCCAAGAACTATTTTAATTTCTTTAAGAAATCTATCATCTTCCACTCATTTTGGGCAAGATCAAAGGAGAGATTTTCGAGTATACCACTTGCGTAAGTTTTCTAAACAAATAATCATAATTTCCACCCACTTCAACATGATTTTTTCATTCGATTCCAAGGTTTTTGAACCTAACAATGGGGTTTTCATGTAAGAAATCAAGAATTGTAAAACCTTGGTTTGAACCACGAAATGGAACGGGTTTTTGTTCAAACATAATAATTGAACTCCCTAAGTGTCGGACAACATGTTTTCATAATAAAATTCAGATTTTTATATTGTGGGTCTAGGGTGAAATTTTTATTAGACTGTTAAATATCAATATTTCAGTATTTATTATTGTTATCTTATTGTGTGTGACATGTTTTAAGTAGACTTTGCTCGGTTGGAGGCTATTCGAAAGGAAAAACTCTTGAGTAACTCAATTTATTAAAATTAAGGCAATTTTAGGTTTAATAGTTTTCTATAAATTATTAACAATTACTAGCTAATTGTTTTGCCATTTGGGGTGCTTTGGGTGATTTTGGATTACTAGTATCTGACATGTTGGGAATAGAATTGGACTAATTGAAATAATGTAAAAACATGTGGAAAATGCAGGCTTATATGTATACTTGATTAAATTGTGAAGTATTGAATTGATTCATGTATTGCGAATAGGGTGCCTTGGTGTAGAATTCGGGGTTTAATTACATACTTGAATGGGAAAGTGCCTTTGTTAAACTATTGGTAACCTTGTAATGTAAAATGGATCACTTGCGGGGTTAGACATAAAGTAGAGATGTCGATTAGGCATGAATTATAGGGAATAAAGTCATACCATCTACTTATATTTATTTATACTATTAGACTCAAGTTGGTTTATTGATATGGATAATAGTTGTTGAAATTGTTAAGTTACCTTAATATTATTTGTTTTTTGTGGCAACATAGCCATAATCTTGATTACTCTTGAAATGAATTGACTAGGCCTTTATTGTTATCATGGTAACTCATTCATGATTCAATTATTTGGCAACTTGATTAGTGATATCATAATTGTGGTAGAAACTTGCTCGTAAATTGATAGTAATTATGAAATATCAAATATTTGACTGTATCAGACTTCAACAACAGGAATATATATGAAATAAGGATAAAAACATTAAAATTTGACTATGTTAGACTTTGGCAACAAGCATATGAATAAGTTAATGATAAAAATAAAAACTTGATTTTAGTAGACTTTGGTAGTGATATATATTGAGTTAATATACATATATTGGACACCTGACTGTGTCATTCGTCGGTATTAGGTGAATACGGATAGAACATATATGAAATATTGATGAAGTGTTACCTTTTGATTGGCATTGACTTGAGGCTACTTGGTACTTAAGTCCTACATTATATTTTTTGTTGATGCTTCGTGATGATTGAAGATGACTATGAAATATGACTACTTGATGACACTCCTACTAATAATTGGTTGATGATGGATACTATTGACCATCTTAAGAGGATAACTGTGTAGCACACACAATTATTTCTAGTAAGTAGAGTTTGGAAAACATCTTACACTAATAATCTATTGAGGTAAGTTTGGTAACCAGTTCACAATTATGATAAGTCCCTTATAATTGTTGTAACTTGCTCACTTTATTTGCATTTAGTGCTTTAAGTGCGGTAACTTTCTCACTCTATGATAATTGTTGTGATAACCTATTCTTAACATCATTTTTATTTATACTTGGATCATTTTGAGGGCTTGTGGAGGATTGAAGTTATGGATACTTTATTGATATCTTGAAGGTCATATTAGGTGAAGAAGGAGAAATAACCGGAGATTATGTATAACATTAAGTCAGTTAGATAGAGGTTGAGTTGTTGTATTATATTATGGATTGTTGTTGGGATGATGTATATAACTTTTTGCATGTTATAGCATTTGGAGGACCGGTTGGGATATTAGGCATTATTATTTTCTGTTTATCTTTAGCCAACTGAGAATGCTGTTGAGTACTGTTTTTTTGTACTAAATCTTGCTTTTTATGCACTTTGGTGCAGGTTCTAGGCATAGCTTTTAGTGATTAACTCCTTCCCTACTCCAGACTTCATTTGATATATTACAAGATAACTTCCAGTCCATTGAGCTATCACCAACTTTCTACTATCTTTAATTTTTATGTACATTAATTATTAAAGATATTTACAAATCTGAGACTTGTATAAACATCAGTTTTAGTGGCTACATATAGTGACACCCGGTTTTGGGGTTAATAGGAGACTACTGCATTTTATACTTGTGTATTTACTTTCAGCATCTCTATTTGATTATTTACCTTAGGTATTCATGAATTATGCTGACATACCAGGTTGGGAGGGTAGGTGCCATCACATCTCATTTTTGGGGAGTGAAATTAGAAAATTAGTGTATCCCAACTTCAGATAATGTTTTTAATTTACAAAGAAAACTTAGGCAGGTTTTTCAATTATCATGTGAACTCATTAGGTAATAAGCTAGGGTAAATGTTGTGTCCAAACATATATGAAAGTTTTTGTAGTTGTATAAGTAATGTTGTGGCTCTTGCATATGCATTTTGACACAAAAAGTTTTTGGTGCCGTTGCCGGGAATTTTGAAGTTAATTTTTTATAATGATTAGATTGTTCTTTTTTTTTTATTTGAGTTAAACATAGTTTATTTTTATATATATGTTTTGTCTTTTTCTTTTCTTTTCTGTTTTACCACCCTTATTGATATGTCGATGTGGGATTTATGGTGGTCAGGTGAAGATAGATATCTGTGTAATTATTGCGGAGGACCCCACTTGGATAAAAATTGTTATAATATTCAAAGGAGAGGGTTGTGTGCACGTACCAAATATTTTAAATTAAGGATATTCCAATATGTGGTGGTCAGGATGGCTATTGGGATCTTTTTCGTAACTATTATTCCCCTTCCCTGAGCCTCTATTATGATTCGTTTGTTGTTGGTAGGTTTGACGAAGCGAATGATGCACAAATTAATGCTCTCATGAATGATATGTTGTATCAAATACAAGATCTACAAGTACAAAAAGAGGAGAAACTAACAAGAATAGAGGAGAGCATGAAAGAACAAAGGGAATCCAGAGAGAGATTGTGTTCCCAACTAACAAAGGTACGAGTTATGAGTGAAAGTTGTGTTTATTATCAATTTACAGTCTTATCCAATCCCCAAGATGAACCCCTAGAAGAAGAAGAGCATGAGTCTATACTAGGAAAAAGTTGTAAGGAAGCAGAGATAGTTAGAAAACCTTGGCTAAGGGAACAAGAGCAACAGATTAGATTTCACTAGTTTCTTCGTGATGGTCTCAAAACATGGAAACAAAGCTAAGGGAAGGAAGAGTTGAGCTTAAAAAAAAAATATATCAATTTGGATCAGATGTTCATGACTTGGAGGCCCACTTGAATAAAAAGATAGAAGCTGATGCCCAATCACATAATTTTGTGGATACTAGCAAACCAATGGAGTAAGAAGAGGATTTACAAATATTTGACTATTCAATTTTCATTGACACTAATATTTAGAGGATGCAGAAAAGTGAAAATGTTCTAAATAATGCAAGATTAGAGTTGAGACGTATTGGACCTTATTTTAATAATTATGTTGGGATGATGAGATAGAAGTTGAGCCATCGAAACCGGTCGATGAATGTGTATGTGGGAAATAAAGCTCTTTTAATTTGAAATTTGTCATGTATGACAGATATATTGACATTCCTCATCATATTGGATCTAAGAAATATAACATGCGATATTTGTTGCTTGGTTCCTTCATATTTCTACCAAGGAAGTCAGAAGAGAAGTTAGGGGTAAAATTCATAAATTTGAGGTGGAGGGAAAAGTTGATGGATCATGCCACAGTTTTAAGTAAGGAACTTGTTTGGAGGAAACCCTACTAGTAGTGTAGGATTTCTATTTTTTATTATAGTGTCACTTTTTGCTTTTGTTTTATTTTTTATTCTATAGGTTAGGAGAATTCTGAGTACCCGAACTTAAGGATAGGACCCTGGAAGATTGCAAAAGAAGCTAGATAGTGGAACTAAGTGTGGGGTACCCACATGAAGAACCAAAAATGGGAGAAGCCTAAGTATCTCATGCTATGGGTTTCTAATGTATCGGCCTTTGGCCTTAGGGATTATCTCCAACCCTTGTGTTATTATTTTACTGCTTTGGGAACAAAGAACGATTTCATACGTGGGTGAGATATCTTCCTATATTTATTTAAGGTTAAGTATGCTATAGGATTTTATTTTATTTATTTATTTATTACTTTTAATTTATTATGTTAGAAAAACACTTAAAATTCCAAAAACACAAAGATTTTTTTTTTTTATAATTTTAGTTGTTTTTAGCTTTTAGTATAGAATACTTCATCCATACCTTGGTTTATCTTTTTAGTTGTTTTTTGGGGAGGGGGGTTAGGGCTCTTTGAACCGAATATTTTTCTTTTAGGAATAAAATTTAGTTTTTGAGGAGTAATTTTTAGTAGTTTTTATTTTTAGGGGTGAAAATAAGTATCGATAGACTTTTTTGATACAAATAATTTAGGCCTGACCTTAGTACATTTTTGTGAGTGCTTGAGTGTGGATTACATAACATATTTTTCTGACACCTAGGCTTATGATTGTTACTCTGTATATAACTTTTCTATTTTTTGCATTTTGTAATGACCCAGTCTGTCTTAGAAGTAAAGTTGATCCATCTATATTGAGACTTGTTCCATGTGAGCTGAGGATTTCTTGCATATTCTATGTGCTGCATATTAGTATAGAACTTTGCCTGCATGTTATTGAACAAAAATAAAAGTTTTGGTCTTTTTTTTTTTTGAAGATTATATGGTCCTTCTTTGATATGTCTTGTAAATTTTAGCCTATTCATATATTATACCACTAGTTATCCTTTTGATCTTGTAGCATTATTTTTGCCTTGATCTTTTTTGTTGAATCCATGGTTTTTGTACCCTGATTCCATAAGCATCGTAGCATATACTATGTATAATTATTGAATATGAAGAAAGGAATGGTCAATTTTAAAAGGAGATCAATGAAAGTTTCTTGTGGTAAAAGTCCCTCTGTGAGAGAATGTGACATAAAGGAAAAAAAATTGAAAAAGAAAATTGATTGAAGCACTCTTGAAATCATGAAAATAGCTAGTAAAATAAATTAAGAGAGGCTGAAAAATAAAATAAAGGAAGAACAGGTAAAGTCTTAAAAGTGCATTATATAGTTTTCCTACCTGTCCCCTAGATAATATTTTACCCATTATTTTTGGTACTCATGCTACACTTCTGCATATTTCTATGAGGCAGGTCTTAGAATGAGTCATTAGAGAGGACGTAATTGTGCGAGCTAGTTTGGTATAGTGTCAGGATATACAGTGAGAAATCAACGTTTGTGCTGGCCGTTCTTCCGTTTTCTTCATAGTTGTTATAGCTCGAGTTTGGATAACTAATTTTTAGTTTTTTCCATGTTATGGGTTGTATTTTGTACTTCTCTGTATATATATGCTTTACAGCCATGATACCAGGTTCTAGGGAGTTATATTAGATTGTGTATTTTTATGTTCTTATTCTGTTTCTTCTTTTCATCCCCTTCTTTTATATTTTATTTCTTGGTACTACACCCTCTTTTTACGCTCTAGTCGGGTTTATTCTTTTCTACAAGTGGAATGTAGATGCCATCACAACTCGATTTTTTAGTCATCAAAGGATTTGATCACAGGAAAAGAAATTATTGGCTATGCTTTAGTTGTCTTTATTCTAATTACCCTCATCATATTTGGGTTATCCTCCCTTCTCTAAATAATTATTTACGTCATAGTACTATGGTATACCACCAGGATCTTCTTCAACCTGTGAACACAATGCCTATTGCTCTTTTAGTGTAATCTCCAATAGGTCAATATAACATTGGTATGAATGCTAAACCATAGCCATGAGATAACTTTGTGCTCTAGGAGTATGGTTGAACTCTATCTTACAAAGTCATTTACAAAGACTCTATACTATTTCAACATATCAGGTAATTTTAGCTCACCAATTATGATCCATTCCCCTTTTACCTAATGAATCAGTAGTCAAAAATCACCAATTACTAAAAAACTTTCACATCCATATTGGTGGCTAGTCGTAGACCCAAAATGCATGATTCATATCTACCATATTATTGGTACAAGGAAAACAAAGCTTGGCTATCACCGGGTAATGATGACTAGTTTTGACACCAAAACAACTTCTACCCCATCTCCTTTGAAGCTTATAGCTCCAACAAAGTATAATCTCCATCCTAGATAACTTTCAGATATATCTTCTCCAGAAAACCATACCTCTTCATCTGGAATGCAGTTCGTAGTGAACTAAATCCCTATTAAATTGGATTTTCTACATGGTGTTCTGCAATGGATTATCCTTTGATGGAATTTTAGGTCACATATCTGATGTAAAACTCACTTAATAATAACTACCATCTATCCATCCTACCCGTAGGGATTGCTTTCTGGAAAATGTACATCAGTGGGTCCATTCTTGAAATAAGATAAGTGGTGTAGGAGGACAAGTAATGCTTCAGCTTTTGAGCAATCCACTTTAGAGTGTAGAAAGTTTTCTCCAAAATAGTGTATTATATTTCATATTGAGTGAACTTCTTACTCAAATAATAGATGGAACATTTTTCTTACATGTCTTACCATTTTAAGCAAGGACTCTGATACAAACAATTATAGCAGTATAGGGAGTCCATCTCATGTCAGAACGAGAACTGGGGGATTTGAAAGATACTTTTTAGTGGTTTTGAAGGCCATTTTACACTCTTTTGTCCAACTAGTCAAATTATATTTTCCAATAATTAAAATAGGCTCGTAGATGAAAGTAGATTGAGCTATAAAATGATTGATGTAATTCAACCTTCCCAACAAGCTCATCACTTTTTTCTTGGTTTTGGGCAGTAGAAGATCTTGGATTGATTAATCTTTGAAGGATCAAGTTCGATACTCATTCTGCTTACTATGAAAATCAATAGCTTGTCTGATGGTCAAAAGTGCAGTTTGCGGGATTTAACATTAAGCTTCATTTCCTATTCCTTTTGAAGAACTTTTACAAATTACTCAAATGGTTAATACTTTCTCAAAATTGAATATGAAATCATAAACATATACCTCGATCTTTTTATGCATCAATTTATAAAATATATTTATCATAGATCTAATGTAAGTGGCACTGTAGATTTTGAGTCTGAAAGAATTACCACAAGGAATTACCCCATAGTGATACACTCCCCATGGTGTAATGAAGGTTTTTATTTCTACATCTTCTTTATCCATCAGAACTTGATCATATCTGATGAAAAAATTGACAAATAAATGCATTTCATGTTTAGCATAATTATCAATCAAGATATGTATGTTAGGTAGTGGGAAATTATACTTTGCACTGGCCTTGCTTATATCCCTATAATACACACAAATCCTGATCTTTCTGTCTTTCTTATGGATGGGAACAGTGTTAGCTAACCAAGCAGGGTACCTGGTGGCCTCTACCACTATGGTATGAATCTATTCGGTGACTTCCTTTTTGATTCTAAGGCTCAAATCATGTTTAAGCTTCCTGGATTTCTTATTTATTAGATTACATTTATTGTCAGTTGGCAACTTGTGGGAGACAATGTTAGTGCTCAATCATGGCATGTCATCATAGGACCATGCAAACACATCAACATACCGTCGAAGGAGGTGGGTGAACTCCTTCTTTTGTTTCTCAATCACATGTACACTAATTCTGGTTTCTTTGACTTCCTTATCATTTCCCAGGTTGATCGTTTAAGTATCTTCTATGTTTGGATTTTCTTGATTCCCAAAGTGTTTCAAATCTTTGCTAGGTTCTTAGGGAATGCAATTTCTTCCTCATATTCTTCGAGATTATCATCTTTAGGTTTGGTCAGTTCGATAGGGTCATGGCATGAAATGATAATAGCAGGTTGTAAAAATATTTACTGATAAGACAAACATGATATTATCCACAAATATACTAAAAAAGACTAAAAGGAAAAAAGAAAATTTCATAAATAGGAAGATTTTTTATTAAAATTTGAGAGACCAAAAACTGTGGCTCAGGATTCTACAAGTATATATCTATGCCTTTTTTTAATTCAAAACTAAAATGAGGAAATTTGGAAGATACAAAGGGTGATTCTTAGCCTCCTTGAGATCATCATCGACTTTTTAGTCAACTTTAAAAACTAATCTTTTGTGATGTCCTGAAAGTCGAGAGCAAAATGGGCTTCCAATTCTGCAACTGCTCCCCGAGCTCTATAGAACAGATACTGGTTGTTACTGGAATCTCATCAAGTATAACATCACATTCTTCAAAAAGATACCTAACTCTCTTCTATTGATCATTAAGTATAGGTGAAGTACGAATAGGAAATGATCGGTACAACGTAGGAATAGGCTTTTCTAAACACTGATCCTTTTTCTTCTTACTTAATCAATCTCATCTTATTCTATTGGATGGTATCCCAGACTAAACTTGAACATTGTTAAGGGATGCAGATAGGTTCAATTATCCCATTCATATATTTTTCGAGAACCATAGTTGGTTAGAAACCACTTCTTAACATGACAGATGCCATCATTTTTTATATAAAAGAAATGTAATGCGAGGGACCACTTCTTCGCTGGTGGCATGCACTTAGATGACTTCGCTATGGAGTACTCTTAAAGAAATGTAATGCGAGGGACCCTTGAGATTTGGGATGGATTATTTTCAAGGTACTTCACTATGGAGTACTCTTTTAGGTTTTATTTTCCTTTAGAATTCTTTTGCTTCACCTTAGGTGATGGGACTCTTGGATTAATCATTCTTATAAGAGTCATTGGAAAATTCATTTGACGTATAGAACCTCCTAAATATAATCATGCCATGGACAACGATGGTTTCCACAATGAACACTTTTGTGTCCGAAATAAGGCAAAGAACCGATGAGGTTCCATGGTGGTACTAAACATGGAATTTTCATCAATCTTCAGAGCTTATACTCCCTTATACACCTGCTCAATTTTTGTTTACTCCTCGACTTCCTCTTTCAAAATACTTTTATCGACAAACCATTCTTTGCCAGTCTCCACTATATCCACATTAGTCCTTGTATGACTCGAGAGAAGATTATTAATAAAATTTGGTGTAGTCTGGAGAATACTCACCGTTTGATCAATCATGACTTGAATCTTAAGAGAAGAGGAATGTATTTAGTGCTATGTACAACACCATCACATTAGTCCTTCTTTCAAAATAAATTTACCGACCAACTTTTCATCACCGGTCTCTATTATATTCACATTAGTCCTTGTATGATTCGAGAGAGGATTATTAATAAAATGTGATTTAGTCCATAGAATACTCACCATTTGACAACCATGGCTTGAATCTTATGAGAAGAGGAATGTATTTAATGTTATATCCTACACCATAAGAATAGTAGTTGCATCAGCGATCAGCTCGATAAAAAAAAGTGCTAGTTTGATGTTTTTATCTTGAAAAAATTGTATGAATATGGTGTCTTTCAACCCGTCAAGCAACTGGGCCCTTATTTAAGCTAGTGTGGTGAAGTTTCTTGGTGGTTTTCTTTAAAAACTCAGTCAGGCGATATTGGGAGTGTATATGTTTGGTGTGAGATTCTTTGGAGCTTTCTAATATGTTTGGACATTTGAGGTATTTGGGTTATTTAAGAGAGATTATTGGTAAGTGGGTTGGATATTTGTTGGTGGAGTTGATAGGTTAGATTGAAAAAAGTAACTCGGTGGGATGACCGGTGGACTAGGTTGAGCGAAGAATACTAGTTAAGGAATTCACTGAAGGGAAGTATAGGACGACATTAAGATGATTTTTCCAGATTAGGGAAGATATATCTCCTCATCTTGGAACTAGGGGGGATTAAGTAGTTCGACATCATCTCTTTTCTTTTTTGGTATCCCAGTGTCTCCTAACACCCTAGTGATTTTTACTTTTCTTAAGTCCTTCTTCTACTATTTCACCAATTTTAACAAAATCTTTATAGTTTTCTCTAACGAAAGATATTATCTTATAATAACATTTTTGTTATTCTAACCTCATGAAAATGGCCATAATCTCTTCCTCATTCATATATAGGAGAACTCAGGTTGCTTCATTCCTCTACCTGTATATGTAGTCTCAAATTACTCATTATTATTTTTCCCGATACGATCTAGATAGTATCTATCAGGTACCACTTCAACATTGTAAGAAGGTATTTCTAAGAAATATTTGGTTGTAGACTTCCAACCTAACCACTTCTTGAAATATTGGATGGGTGAACAATTCCAAGACTTCCTTACTTAAAGTATGACTAAAGAAGCATAGTTTTCCCATCCCTAACACTTTGATTACAATATGTTCTCAAATGAATGGTGGGTCCCGATACTGGTGAATGTTTAGAACTTAGGGATATTGAAGACTTATAGTATATCTAAACCTGGATGCATATAGAGATCATCATAAACTAAAACAATACCCTCTGATGTGATTCTGGTTTCATTTATCCTATCTATTTCCTCTTTTACCCATGTTATTTCTTTGTCTCATTAATTGGCAAGACTTCCCTACTCCTTTTCCTTTTTAGGGTTGTAGGAAATGGGTAAAGGTTCGGGTATCACAGTTGCATGGATAATGGTGGGGAGTGCTTCTTGGTCTTTAAATTTTGATTATTCTGTTCTAGTCTTAGATATGCGGGTGTGAGGTTTTGTGGAGTATGGTAATTTTAATTAAAAGTACAGGGGATATTCTGTAAGGTGATGGTGCTGGGTTATTGGTTCAGTTTAGTAGTTAGGGGTTTTGTGGGTAATAGAGTACAACATTACTTTATAGGTTTGGGTGCGGTGTATGGGGAGCTATGACTTGGTATGAGGAACCAACATGTGGTTTTTCTTGGGAGGTATTATTGATTGGGGAATTATCATTTAGAGGAGGATCTTGGAATGGATTCCTTGAAGAATTTCCAAGAGAGATATTGGCAGTATAAGCCAGATTAGCCATGTCCTTAGTGTTTTTCACCTCTTTTTCTAGATATTCTAATCTTTAGGCCAATTTAGAGACTATTTGGTTATGATTGGATATCACATTATCTCGGATGGTAATTTTAGTCAGGTCATCCTCCTTATTAACACCGACTATTTTTCCTATATCAATTGACAATTTTGAGTTTAGAGGGGAATTTCAATGTGACTTCGATCTAGTAAAATAAGG
>JBDJHY010877343.1:0-11100 GCA_039654485.1 Withania somnifera
AAGGGCCTTCCAAATTTGCTTCTAGCTTCACCATCTTTTCAGCTCGGCTGCCATCATTCCTTCTAAGGAAATATTGGCCTGGGATGAACTGGGTACTCTTTACCCTGTCATTGTAGTATTTGGCCATGGCTTGTTTGTATCTTGCCTCAGAGATAGCCGTGTTTTCCCCTTTTTCCTCTAGTAGGTCAAGGTTTAGCCTTAGCTCTTCTTTGTTGGAGAGTTTGGCATAATGCAGTGCTCTTGGGATTGGTACTCCAATCTCAGCTGAAATTATTGCTTTCGTTCTATATGTAAAGCTGAAAGGGGTTTCTCCATTAGGTGTTCTTGGGGTGGTCCTGTACGGCCCATATGAGGTTTGGTAGGTTTTCCACCCAATCCCCTTTTGCTTTGTCTAGCCTCGTTTTCAAGCCTTGTAGCAGTGTTCTATTTGTCACTTTGACTTGACCGTTTTCCAGAGGGTAAGCAGCGGAGGTGAAGTGTTGTGTGATTTTCATCTCTTCACACCACGACTTAAATGAATCATCTGCAAATTGCTTTCCATTGTCTGAGATGATTTTATTGGGCATTCTAAAATGGCACATAATGTCTCTCCATACGAAGTTTAAGATCTTTTCCCCAGTGATTGTGGCTAAGGGTTCTGCCTCTACCCATTTGGTGAAGTAGTCTATGGACACTACAGAAATTTTACCCTTCCAGGAGAGCTTCAGGAAAAGGCCCTACAATGTCAATCCCCTACTAGACGAAGGGTCAGGCATCTTGCATCATAATCAAGTCCATCTGAGGTTGTCTGGTGATTGGTGCATGGAGTTGGCACTTCGGACACTTCTGGACGAAGTCACGCACCTTATGCACCATGGTAGGCCAATAGTGACCCCATCTCAGGATCCTTTTTTCCAAACCTCTTGCCACTTGGTGGTAGCCACACGATCCTTCATGGACCTCGCGTAGTATGTAATTGGCTTGGCTTGGTGCCACATACCTCATAAGGGGTTGTAAGAAAGATCTCTTGTAAATTATCCTATTATTTAGGACATACCTTGGGGCCTTGAGGCGAAGTCTTATGGCTTTAGTGGGGGGCACCTCTCCTGAGGTGAGATATGTTATGATAGGGGTCATCCAATTGTTGCCTAGCTCATCTACCACCGAGATTCTACCTTCGTTGATACTTGGGTGGTGGAGTTCTTCAACCAATAACTCCATGTTTCTACTGCCTTCATCAAAAGAGGACAGCTTGCTAAGGGCATCTTCTTGGTGTTTTCACCTCGGGGGACTTTGACTATTTGGAAATAGGCAAATTTTTCAAGCAGTCCCTTCACTATCTCCAAGTACTTTTTTAGCTGCGCTTTTTTTGTTTCATAGGTACCCTTTACCTGATTGACCACGAGCTGGGAGTTGCTGAAGACGGAAATTGATTCTACTTTCATCCTTTGAGCTAGCCGAATGCCAGTTATCAGCGCCTCATATTCAGTTGCGTTGTTTGTGGTTTTGAATGTAAATCGTAGTACGTATGATACCTCCACCCCTTCAAGGCTGGTGAGTAGGATCCCAGCTCCGTTGACGTCTTCACTGGAGGCCCCCCGTCTACATACATGACAAAAGTGTCCTGAGGTGCTTTGGGATCAATGCCTACCTCAGGCTCTGTTAGAGGCGGTTCGATTGATTCTAAGGTGGATGGATTCATCTCTACCAAGAAATTTACCAAAGCTTGGCCATTTATGGCTTTCCGAGGTTGGAAGTCAATTTCATGCTCTCTGAGTTCGACGGCCCACTTCATCAATCTCCCAGATTCTTCTAGATTTAATAGTATTTATTTCAGGGGTACGTCAGTCAGCACACAGATGGGTTGTGCTTGGAAATAGGGACGAAGTCTTTGTTCTGTAGGTAAGTACCTTACTTCGGCTCCGTAGAGAGCTTAGCTTATGAAGTAAACCAGTTTCTATCCCCTCCTTCTTCTATGACAAGGACGGCACTGACTACCTCTTCTGCGGCGTCTAGGTAAAGGTATAACGTCTCTCCTTGTTTAGGTATGGTCAGGAAGGGTAGTGTTTCGAAATGTCATTTTAGGTCCTCAAAGGCCCTTTGGCATTCATCTATCCATTGGAAGTTCTTGGCATTTTTAGGACATGAAAGAAAGGCAGTTGTTTCTCAGCCGATCTGGATAAGAACCAGCTTATTGAAGCTAGGCACCCTGTTAATTTCTAGACGTCTTTTAAGCATTTCAGATATCTCATATTCGCTACCGCTTTGATTTTTTAGAGGTTTACGCTAAGCCCCTTCTTGGATACTATGTATCCCAGGAATTTACCCAAGATGACTCCAAAATGGCACTTTGCCAGGTTTAACTTCAACCTGGTATGCCTTAGAAGTTGTAGGATTTCTTCAAGGTCTTTCAAGCCTGTTTTCAGAGTCTTGCATTTGATGACTATGTCATCTACGTAGACCTCTACTATTTTTTCGACCTACTGACTGAATATCTTATCCACTAACCTTTGATATGTAGCCCTTACATTTTTTTAGCCCAAATGGTATCTTCTTGTAGGCAGAGGTCCCCCATTCTGTGATAAAGGCCATTTTGGCAACGTCTGCTTTATCCATATGCACTTGGTGGTAACCTTTGTACAGGTCGAGGAAACTTAGCAGTTTGTACCCTGATACTGTCTTTACCTTCTGGTCTATGACTGGCAAAGGGTAACAATCCTTTGGGCAGTACTTGTTCAGGTCGGTGTAGTCGATGCACATTCTCCATCCACCCCACCCCCCCTTTTTTACCGTCACTGGGTTGGCAATCCAGGTTGGTTATTTTACATCAAAGAGAATATCCACTGCTAGCAATTTATTAACCTCCCTGGGGGACCAGGCGAAGACGTCTTTGAACTCCTGTAGCAAGGTAATCATCCCTTGTTGGAGGGTCTTGTTCTGGGATGAGCCTTACTCACTTTTCTTTTAGGGAATTCAGGGTCTAGGGAGACCTCTATTACCTCGTCACGTGTGTTTTCTACCGAGGTCGAGGTGGATCCTCCAGTAATTTCATTTACTTAAGTCAGGTGCCTTTCTTTTTAATGCAATTCTCATGCACTCTCTTGAGATGTGCTGGTCACCTCGGACAGAAGCTATCCCCTGTTCGATGGGGAACTTCATAATGAGGTGGTATGATGAGCAAACGGCCTTAGCCGGGGTCAGCCAGTCTCTCCCCAGGATCACATTATAGGGAGACGGGGCGTTCACCACATAGAACTCCACCATCATGGTTTTCACAGTGGGGGCAGTCCTCACTATTATTGGCAGCCAGATGGTCCCTTCAGGAATGACCTCTCCTTGTGAGAACTTCTGGAGGGGATGACTGCTCTACCAAATATTACCTCGGTCGATGTTGAGCTGTTCAAAGAAGGCTAAGAAGACTATGCTGACTGCAACTTCGTTGTCCACGTATACCCAATGTACCTCCTTATTAGCCATCACCATCTTGATTACAAGGGCATCGGAGTGGGGCATGGCTCCAGGAATAGCGTTATTCTCTGAGAACGTGATGACCTCTCCCAACTTAAACCTCTTATTCAGGGTTCTTCTGTGGGTATCCTCCTGGACTGAGCTTTTAAGGTGGCTTGAGATACCCCTTCCAAGAACCATCCAAATATGGCATGTATCACCTCCGTCACATGGTTATGTTAGTCCTGGGGAGGTGGTAAAGCTTATCCCATGTTCCCGTTCTGTTGGTTTTAACCTACTGGGATGAGGTTGGGATTGGTGTAACCCCTCTGGCCCTGATACTGCTAAGCCGGGTACTATGGGTACTGGTTCAGCAAGGACTCCCACCTCCAATAGGGTTGACCTCAACCTCAGCCCCCTGAGTCATATCATTGGACTCCTCTACCACTTCGGCCCTGACTACAAGAAGGCCCACTGATGGCTGAGGTGTATTGCGTTAGCATACCTCACCTATCACATTCCTTAATTTCTTTCATGAGGTCCTTGTATTCCTCCGTGTCGTGACCATATTCATTGTGATAGTGACACCAATAGCTCCGAGATCGCTTATGGTTCCTGTAGTGCTAGTGGTGGCCTCAGCACGTCATAGTGGAGTGTGAGGATCTCCAATCTAGTTTTGGTCAGGGGGTTATGCTGCCTTCAGAGAATTTGGGCTCAATCCTCCCTTGGCCTAGCCTGCCAAAGGAATTTTCTCTGGGGTTTGCCTTCACTAGGCCTCTTCTCCGGCCTGTTTCTTTCTCTCTTCTTTTTATTAGCTTCGTCTGACGTAGAGAAGCTTCATACCACCCTAAACAGATCTTGTTTCGTCTGCGGTGGGTGTCTCCTCAACTCGGTCTAGAGGTATTCGATTGGATCCCGCTTAGGAAGGTGGAGATAACGAGCTGATCCATCTTACCCTCTGTATGCAAGCTCTTCTTCGTGAAGCGCTCTAAGTGCGCGTTTATAGTTTCATCACCTCTTTGCTTTATATCTAGGAGGTTTGCCGAATTTTTTACTACCTTTCTTTTCTGATAGAAGTGGGCAAAAAAGAGCTCGGCAAGCTATCGGAAAGAGCTTATGTTGTTTCGAGAGAGATCGTCAAACCATATGCATGCTCGGTCCACTAGAAACTCAGGAAAGACTCTGCACATGTGTTCTAGGTTGGACTGGCGGTTTGCCATCTAGAACCTAAACTGAAATAGGAAGTCGTTGGGGTCTGTACTTTCATTATAAGGTTTTAACAATGGGATCCTGGACCCCCTAGGACGAGGGGTATTCATTATTCTTGTTGTGAACGAGGTAATCATGGGCCCTATTTCATCACGGCCTAAGATTTTTTCAAGCTCGTCTTTTATAAAACTCTATTGTAGAGTTCCACTGAGGCTTTCTTCCCCGACTTGATCTCGAGATCGTTTGCGACTTTGGCCAGGATTGTTGTCCCGGTGTCGTACCTGTGGTGCAGCCATGTTCCTCCTTTCGTGACATGGGTACTTGTCACTTAAAAGGGAGTCATCTAACTCAAGATCTTCTGAGATAGGCTTATTATGTTGCTGAGCCTTTCGAGGGTTGGGTAGAACCTCATCTTAGGGCTTGTTTTCCAGATGTTGTTCATACCAGTGCCGAAACAACTCCGAGTGGTCTCTGGTAAATTTCTGTGTGGCCTCAAGGGGAATATCAGTAGGGGGCTGGCTTTGAAGGTTCTCCTGGTCGGGGCGGTCGATGTGTATTTGTGTTCGTCCCCGACCCCTACCTCTCCAGGTAAGTCGTCCTCGTGCTGGGGTGGTAGACCTTGCTTCGGCTTCTGCAGTTTTGCCTCTCGTGTTCATCATATTCTTGGTTTGTATTTTCTATTGAGCAAATTTTGAGCAACTTATTTTTTTCGTCCCCATAGACGGCGCCAATTGATGAGTGTTAGAAAGATCACCAACACAAAAACAAAAGATAAACACACCTGGTGACCACAATCAACAGCAATATGTGAGTGAATGCCTACAAAACAAAGCCCAGGTGGTCCCTAGGGTAGTTCTCCGATGCTTAAGTTAGTACTCAGCGATTAGAGAATTTCAATAGGAATTTTGAGTAGTGTAGTGAGCGTACCTTTGCCTTTTTTCTCTGGAACTTTTATAGTTGTTTCTTATAACAACCACCTTAGTGGGTGCTGTAAATGGGGAATAACTTCTGCAGTGGTTATTTCCACTTTGTTTGTAACAGTCGTGGCCTCATTAGTGGGGAATGATTCCCTCAACGGTTGTTACCACATTAATGGAAATTATCCTACCGTTACTCTCCATTTAGTATGTTATTAATAGTAATTATTAATTACTATTAATTCGTTGTTACTACCATTATTCTACATATCACAATATAAATACATATTTAATAACAAATAAGAATTAGAAAAGTGCTTAATTTTTTGAGTTTATTTTAATTAATAATTTATTATTACAATATTAGTATTGAAAATTGATATTTAAATAATGAAAATCGGCTATCACGCATTGAGTCTACGCCCTATATATATATAACGTATGAAAAGTATCTAAGGTACAAAGTATCTAATGAATAATGTTTTAAAATTATAAGTCCTATGGGATAATATCAATATACTCATCCTCAGTTGCAGTCCATCGCTACTGGAGGATTAAGAACGCACCTGAATTTTGACTCCGTCTTTCAAAAAGTGACACATTTGCTCTTGCAACTGCTCAGCATTCAGGGATAACTTTAATATTTTAGCAGTCATTTATGCCTCAGACTCCACCAAGTCATGTGTTAGCTCTCTAATATGAAGCGACATCATAGCAAGCTGAGCTAAGTCAATTACAGCGGCACCAGACTAGGTACCAATGCCTTGCAATTCGGACTGGAGGCGTCATAGATCATTACTCAAACCCAATCCATATACTCTCTCCTTTTATTTTTTTCTCAACTACTTTTTCATTCCATATTTGAGTAGCGTGTTCAGGTGTAAAATGGATTGGCTGGCCCTGGGAACATTGAATTTGGGTGAACTCACTCACCTGCCTCTGAAACTCATCTTGTAAATTAAAGAATAAAGGTTAGAATGCGTATACATATGTAATAATAGATATATGTTTGTAAATTAACTTGCATATGTCGTTTTCGCCCTTGGCTCAACCCATACATCTGGATATAACACAATCTTTTTCTTTCTTATATACGTTATCCGAAAGACCTCAGCTTGAGTCGGCTCGCGGCCTAACTCCTTCTTCTGTAAAGAAATTAAAAATCATCAACTATAATTAATTAATATTTAATAAAATTTATGTATAACAACAAATTTAATATTATTACTTACCATCTCACGGGCTATCTTCGCAGTGCTCTTTGCATCCACGGTGTGCAACAAGATACCCTTGACACTGGACTTAGGTTTCTTGGAAAGTTGTGACTTTTTCAAGAATTTAGGCATATCCCAATACTTGAAACACAACCTCTCAAAAACATCAGGAAACAAACAATCTGATGGCTCCCTGGTGTCCCTAGTAGCTTTAAATCACCTGAACAATGTTCTACTAGACTTTCTCTTGAAATTCATGCTGAAAACTAAGTTGTGCTTTCTCAGCTAGGTACATAGTGTCTAAAAAATAATTGACCAATGCTAAATGAATATATATATATATATATATATATATGATTATTAAGACTAAATTTTATTACTTAATTATTCAATTATATATAACTGAAACTCATTGAACATGCCTTGTCTGGTAATATTTAGGATCTGGCTGTAAAAATGTCAGTGTTCAATTAAAAAGCCTTAGAACGGCCTTTCTCAAAACTCTATTATCATCCTCTAACGGATGACAACTAAAAAAACCATAGTAAATCAGTGAATGAAGTCACAAATATTTAATAAAAGTTAAAAAAATAATTTTTTAATTAAGTAAAAAAAGTTAAATAGATTCATCGGGCTTAATTATCACTCTACTGATCTGGTATCTGTCACTGAGTAGTAAATCAACCGAATACAACAAGTTCGTAATGGCATGAGTGTAATATAGTTTAGGTCAAGGTAGAAGTGGTCGTCGAGCTGCAGATATAGGTGCAGAAGTGGTCGTGGAGCTGAAGACGAATGTAATGGTCCATTTGAAGCAGAAGGTACATCTAAAGATGTTGCTCCGCATAGCGTATGACACAAAGTAAATGGGGGAGTACATGCATGTGCGTTCGATTGACCGGAGCGAAATTTCTTTGGTGAAATTTGATAGTGGGGGGATGAATTATCGAGGGATAATCTTGAAGGCCCTAAGGACTTAGCCGGCATCTGAGCTCGATAAAATGATGTATGGACATCTATGGGTTAAGCAGGGCCATACGGGACATATATGGGAGTAGCGTGTGACTGAGGCTTAGATGAAAGACGGCCTGAAATATCATCAGGTTGTATAGGAGTCATACCCTTCTTATTTGTGCTCTTAGTAGACTTATCACTTCTACTAAGAGGTTGTCAGTTACCATCACCACCTGATGATATCTTTAAACAATTATGGTAAGTGGTTTTTACCTACGTAATAAACAACCAATTATATATTTGTTAAATACCTAATTCATTTCATCTCAAATTTTTTTAAAAACCACACTGGTTAAATTTGAACATAATATTACATCCTCAGACCCTTGTCTATGATAAGTGGCCAAAACATCACTCATTACGTCCAAATGCATAGTTAAGTTACGTGTTTTTGTCATCATTGCACCCAATTCTGACGTTAGTTTGGTGAATATATCAGGTATATGCATATCCTTTGGAACAACCAAGCAAACAGAGGCTGAAATGTGAAATCGAAAGAAATAAAGTATTGCATGGCAGACAAGAAGTGATCACCGTTATGAACGGCGAACCGCCATAGCAACACACACCGCCATGCAGTCTAGGGAGTTGATAAAGCATACTGGTGAAGATGGTGGACCGCCGTCTCTCCTTGATGATAGCCTATTAGCTACTGCCAAGGACAGCAGCCAGCCAATGAAAACGACGAACTGCCGTCCATGACGGCGATAACTAAAGTTGCCGCCATGATGGAAAGTTGAGCCTTATAAAAGGTATTTCTGCAAACTCAGAAAGTGAGAAAAATATTGGCAAAGAGAGCATGCCTTGGAGAGTAAAAAAACAAGTCAAAAGAGCAAAGAACCTCTGTTGATTCCTTTGTTACTCTTCTTCTTCTAGTTGTGATTCATTATTGTGTAACTAGCAAGAGAAAACTTTGGGTTACATAAAAGAACATCATGTCTGACTAAATTCCAATGAATGGTATATATTCTATCTTGTTTATTATGCTTAGCTAATCTATTTTACTTGGGATTGTGTGAATGATACACTTTGGTTAAGTGAATGGGTGATTGGGTGTTGATGAAACATGGTGTGGGAGTGTTGTGCCTGGCGGAAACCCTTGTTTGTGTAGAAATAGAGGTTGCAAACTCTATACTACTTTGTAACAAGTGCGGGAGCCATGAGAATGGGTTTACACTTGCGGGTTTCTTCATAGCATTGGTTAGGGTAAACCTAATACACTATTTGACTAGAGATAACTGCTAGCCAATAAACCTAAAGGTTGTATACAATAGTGTATTCATGATTTTGAGAGAATAAGTTGAATGCTATGAGCAAGTAAATAGAGATGTTTACTTGTTCACCTAGAACCTAGCTTCCACAACACCAACACACCATACATTCATTCAAACACTCTGTCACCCTCACCAATAGGTAAATGTATCAGAGCATATTCCCAAGTAAAACCCACACCTTATTACTCACATCGGTAATTACGAAACTACTCTCTAGTGATAAACTAGAGGGTCATATTACTACAGTAAATCAAACCCCCCCCCTCCATTTTATATTTCCTACATTTTTGTCAAGTTAATTAGCATAACTTAGTGACATGTTACACCATCGTGAACATAGACTACATCACTCCTCATGAATTTGACCCTAGCCTAGTTGGTTAATTATACTTGACAATGACTGTGGACACACTTTGATTGGTTTTAAAGGTGTATTTGAGCATTATCACTAGGGAAGGAGGTCGGATGGCCAAAGGAAGAGGCAAGGATTTTGGTGCACTGCAGGAGATGGAGCAATGCCAGCTCTATGTTTTTCCTAAAAAGATCAAGGTCGAGGACTCTAATGCAGTTTTCACCGGTACATTGATTGTCTTGGGTTTCCTGCACAGTTATTTTTTTATTTAGGTTTGACACTATACTAAATTTTGTTTGATTTTACTTCATGATTGGGTGCTAATAGTGAGTGGCTTCCTGTACCCTTGAGTATATCTACCCTGGTGGATGTGCTCCTAGAAGTGCATCGAATATACGGGTCATGTATGGTGGCTATTCAGGGTCAAGACACGTGGGATGACTTGATTGAGCATACTATGTTAGATTTTTATGTGATTCTTGGCAAGGACTAGTTTTCCTCCTATTGTCGTTCCTAGATTGTTATGCCAAGACCATGAACATATCTGTGCCTGGTGTGCCCTCTGTAGCGTGGCACAATCCAACTAGCCTTTCATCGATTCAGGTCATTTCTTATTGTTGAGCCCATATACTTGTCGCTCAGGGTTGTTATGCTTATTTGTCCCACATTAGAGATGTTAGTACTGAGCCCCTTTCTCCTTAGACTATGCCAGTTGTTAGCGAGTTCCTCGATGTCGTCCTTGCTGATTTTCCTAGCCTTCCACCAGAGCGGGATATAGATTTTTCTATCAAGGTTAAACTGAGCACTGGACCTATTTCAATTCCTCCTCATCATATGGCGCCAGCTGATCTTTATGAATTTAATGTTAAGCGGCAGGGTTTTCTTGACAAGGTTCTAATCCATCCTAGTGTATTGTCATAAGGTGCCCTGATATTATTTGTTAAAAAGAAGGATGGGTCCCTGTGGATGTGCATTGATTATAGGTAGCTGAACAAGGTGACTATTAAGAATAAGTATCCTCTACCCCTTATTGATGATCTTTTATCAGCTTCAGGGAGCCACAGTGTTCATTTAGATTAATCTCAGGTCTGGCTACCACCAATTGAGGGTTCAGGTTGAGGATGTCCCAAAGACATCTTTTTAAATAAGGTATAGGCATTATAAGTCTCTGGTGATGTAGTTTAGGCTAACTAATTCCCTTGCAGTACTCATGGATTTGATGAATCGGGTATTTCAACCTTATCTGGATCCATTTGAGATTGTTTTTATCGATGACATACTAGTTTACTCGCAGAGTCGATCCAAGCATGAGGCTGAGAGTTGTGTTGCAGAATTTGAGGACTGAGGTATTCTACACTAAGTTCACAAAGTAAGATTTTTGGCTACATTCCATATCCTTTCTTGACCATGTGGTATTGGGTACCAGTGTCAGTGTTGATCAGGCTAAGGTTACGGTAGTTTTTGATTGGCCTCGACCTACGTCCGTCACTTATATTCATAGCTTCCTGTGATTGGCAGGGTATTACTATTGTTTGTTTTAGGGTTTCTCTTCTATTGTGTCCCTCTTGACTAGACTGACATGGAAGGATGTGCCCTTCAAGTAGTCAGCTGAGTGGGAGGCTAGCTTTCTGAGGCTGAAGGAGTTGCTGACTATTGGTCCGGTTCTTGTTCTACCAGTTGAGGCAGAGGGTCCT
>JBDJHY010877563.1:0-14920 GCA_039654485.1 Withania somnifera
GCTGGTGTTACTTCATCAAGGTGGCCTCGCCAACGTAACCTTACCAAGATGACCTCGTCATGGCAACCCTGGGATGCTGGAGTTACTTTTCCAAGGCGGTCTCACCAAGGTGACCTCGCTAAGATGACCTTGTCAGGGAGACCTCGAGGCGCTGGCATTACTTTGCCAAGGAGGCCTCACCAAGGTGACCTTACCAAGATGACCTCATCAAGGCAACCTCGGGGCACTGGTGGATTCAGTGATCTACAGCAACTCAGGGGGAAACCTTAAGGGTGTCAAATGAGTGTCAGAAGCCCCAAATCCAAAAAACCTAGAATACATTTGGGTGGGGAAACATAATATAAAGCATTAACCAACTAGAATTCAGGAATTACACATAATCCAACTGGGAAGTAAGGGTAATACATCTATAAACCAATATGGGAAAAACACAGTGAAACTTCTATAACCCTATCTGGGAAAAAGATGCTACAACCCATAAATTAAACCATAATTCATCTATAAAACATCTATATACTGGCACTCAGGAATTGAACCATAATTAACTGGAAAATAAAGATTAAGAAACCACAGGCCAAAACTTGTGAATTGAATCATAACCAATTGAAAATTACAGATAGAATAGTTGCAATCTGGGACTCATGCATTGATCCATAACCAAGTGGAAATTCCATATAAAGCAACTAAACTCAATAAAGTTTAAAATAAAGGACAACAACTATTTGCATCTAACTATAAATAAGAAACAACAGTTACACTCAGCCTAGTCCTCAATAATGGTGAACAACTACCATTTCTATAGAAAACAAAGGAGAAAACTAACCAACAAAAATAGAAGGGACAGATAATTTTAGGGATGGACTTCTCTTCAATTTGATTTGAGTTTTGAGACTCAATAGCAGGTAGACCGAGAAAAACAAAAAAGGAAATTGGGGAAAAGATCAAAAGGTTCCAAAGACATAATTGGCACATAAATATATATATATATATATATTCTCGAGTCCTTACCCATGCTGCTGCTTGGGCCAGAACCATGAAGGAAAAAATAGGCCTCCACTTCCTACAACCCAACTAAGATAGTTTTTTTGGCCAAGGACTCCACAGTACAACCAAACTTAAACGAAGAGTCCAGGACATAGACATAAGGTCCAACTAGACTAAAGTCAATATTCTGGAGCTAACAAAAATGTCAAAATTCAATTTTGAGTGCTTTTACTACTATTTCACTCTCGAGTTCCACTGTTTCACAACTAAAACTTCAAAACAGGAAAACTGAGATAATAGGGAGAGGAATCACCAGGGCACCGAGCTACCAGTCCCAGCATATCATAAATGACTTGTAGAAACTACCAAATGGCTCTAAAAACAGGAAAAGGAAAAAATCCAAGGAAATGACTGAGCTGGTCATTACAGTTTCCACTTTAATTTTTTAAAATTTCACCAAAATTTGCCTATTTTTTCAAAGTTGATTCTTCACTTTAATTCACTATTTCAATCTATTTGTTGCTTGTTTTAGATCCAAAATTTGGGTATGAGTCACCATGATGTGGGGACCATTTTTATACAGTTTATTCATTCAGAGTTTTGAGTTCATGGTCCTGTAGGCCCGTTTTAACCCATATTTTGACCCAATCTATTTTGTTGGTTTATGGGTATCATTGGACTCGTATTAATATGTAAAATAGTATCTTACTATTTTTGTTATTGTCGAAGATCATTTGGATGTTTTAAGATTTTTTAATCAGTTTAGGAATCTTTTATTTAGTTTTTGTATGCTTGTCTTTGAACACAGATAGGCTTTGGATTACTGATCCTAGACTAGGATTATATGGGATGTAATTGTTGAATTTAGGCATCCTTGGATTTGGATTTCTTGTTTGGTACCCATGACCCTATTCACTCCTTTAGTCAATTTCTTGGTTACGCATCATTGTTGCATTCGCGATTATGGTTACCCTATGACCCTGAGTGGCCTTTATAGACTTTGGAACATAGATTGTGGATTTATTAGGAATGTTCTTGAGACCCTTACATAGACTTGGATGATTATTCTTGTTGTAGATATCGAGCCTATGCAGGGCTTGTTTTAGATATCATTTGTGGTTTAGCATATTATATCATGAAAACTGGTTTTCTATGCATTGGTTTCTACTATTTTATGTACAAAATCCTGACATCACTGATTTTCAAACCTTAAATGGCCTTGTGATTTGTATTGTGGGATTAAAAAGAGTAATTTGTGTCATCCTACTAGTTTTCTAAGATAAATGAGATAATGAATATGTAACCATAGTTTTGAGATATTTCTAGATTCGATTATGCCCGAGTTCTAGACTTTGATAATATATATTGATTTTAGTCTTAGGGAGGCCTGAGAAAGGACATTGATATTATAGTGATTATACCTGGGGATGCCCAAGAACTCATTGATTCTTTGATATTCATAAGAGTTTTTATCAGATTTGAATGATTATTGAGATTGTATGCGGGGGGCCCTCCACAGACCCTATGGTATAGGATGCCAGAGGGTTTTCATCTTTCGTTTGTATATCTTGATATTATGGGGTGCCATGGAGATTCTCCTTTACTTCTTACTATTCTGGTTTATCTTTTTAGGTTAGAGTTATATCTATTGGATTTCCATTCTTGGTTCCTTATTATGGTACTTGTTATAGTTAGTTTCCCTTCTTGTTCCCGTTATTTTGGGTTACCGGTATACCTTTAGTTTCATTACTCTTTTATTCTTCTTGTTAGTTGAGCATTGACTAAGGTACGTTCTTCCCTTTTTTTACTTGAATCTTCCTTGTTGATAGCTAGTTACCTATGATATTTACCTGTCTAATCCTGTTAGCTAATCTATCTATGTACTTTATTTGTTTTGACTTTCATGACTTGTATTCCTTATCTTCCTATTTATTTCTATTATTTCTTATATATCCTCGATCGGCTTATGATGCCAACTAGTTAACTGTTTTTTTGGTATTAATACTACACTTCTACATCTCTTGGTGCATACCTAGTACTAGTGGTCCACGCTGATTCTTGAATTTTGATGGAGATTTCAATTTGCTATGGTAGATGATGGCTCTTGGTGTCTGAATCTTGTATTTTACATGTCTTCTTACATATTTCTTTTACTTGTTCCTGAATAGACCTTGTATATCTATTTCATATACTCTACTAATATTAGTGGTTCATGGTATTAGATATCAGTTTTTTGGTATTTCATTGACTTATTTAGACTTCTGCTTATCCTTATTTCTTGATCATGTCTTTTCTTCTGCTTTAGTTTACATTATTTCTTTGTGTTCTTATTGGGTGGTTCATAAACTTTGGTTTGTAGGTGCCCTAATGACCTTAGAAATAGAGCCATGACAAATTTCTAATAGAGTCTTGCAGATCGATGCAGAGACGTCTATATCCTATCCTCATGACAGTATGGTGGCATGTTAAGAACTTTAACCTCCTTTATGATCCCATATCATGCATGCAACCTAGATAGTTTCCTATAATTCTAATTTGTTGCTTTATTATTATACGGATGATACACACGCGATTGATGCCTACAGACGACGACGAGACCTCTGACCCAGCAGCATGGGATTCAACAAAGGCCCTTACTAGAACACCCACGAGTTTACCAAGATGATTTAGACTCTAGATTAGCATGTGGCACCAGTTTTGATTATAGCACTATCTCCAATACCTACACCAGATGTAGGTTCCTTTTATGGTAGTTGTTTAGTGCTTTTAGAGGTCTGTTGATGGATGGGGTCTAGACGTCCACCCAGGGGGTAGCCTTTAGTATATTAAGCTCAGGAACATAGCTGTATGTTGCGCTCCTTCACCAGTTCAGGTAGTAGTGGCCCCTATTCCTACTCAAGTGTTACCCATTCTAGTGGATGCTCCTATAGTAGCATCTTAGGCAGCTTTGATAGATTCAGACTTCTAGCTGAGTGTGAGGAGAGGTTGAGAAACCCCTGTGTTCTAGAGTCACATCGCTTACACCACTTATAAGATAATGGGTGCGGTGAAGTAGTTGAGAGAATAGATGGTGTAAGACAAAAAAAGGTTATCTTAGTTATCTTTGTCATATTTATACAGAAGGTTTACACAAAATCTTGTATCCTGGGATGAGAGGGATAGTCTAAGAAAGGAGTTCAGGCATCTTGAGTAGGGCTCGATGTTGGTTTCATAATATAAGTCCAGATTTCACCAGTTGTTATTATATGGAGTAGATTTCAATCCTATGGAGTAGGAGAGTATCTACAGATTTTATTATGGATTAAGGTATATGCTCCGAGAGGCTATATCATTACTGGTTTTAGATGATCATTCTTTTCAAATGGTTGATGACCAGACTTAGACTATAAAGTCTCTCTATTGTGAGTCGAACTAGTGTAGCAATAAGAGGCCGCGATACTAGGGAGGTTAAAGTGTGTCCCTCTTAGGGGCTAGGGTTATTCACAATAGAAGTCTTTATAGGGAGAGTACAATGCAGTCTTCATTTTATATTTTAGAGAAAATTTCACAGGGTTTAGTGCTCCATCATCCCTCAAGTATTCAAGAGGTTCTGGGTCCTCAGGCAATGGTGAAAAGTCAAGCTCAGGTCATGGCTCTTGGTGGAATAGGCTATTAGCTTTGTGCTTCTAGAGTTTGTTTAAAATTACCCTCGTGGTTTTCTCAGAGGGGCATTCAGTGCCTCAGGTAGTTTATCCCTTGAGATTAGTGCCCCTACTAGCTAAAGGTTTGGCACATGGCGGAGGTACACAAGGCGGATGTCAATAAGGTAGGTTCAGTGGTCATACTAGTGCTCACTCTAGCTGTGGTCGCTAGTTTTATGTTGTACCTAGTAGGCCGGAGGCGAAGACCTCAGACGACGTTGTCACAGGCATGAATTTGGTAGTTATACATAAGCACCAACCTTATTGTATCCTCGTTCTACTTGTTCTTATGTATTGTCCTACTTTGCAATTTGCTTGGGGTGAGATAGTGAGTTTTTATCTATGAATGTATATGTTTCTACTCTAGTATAAGACTCTTTAGTAGTTGTTAGGGTATTGAGGTCTTTTTTGGTTTTTGTTGTAGGATTTGATACATGGTCTGACTTGAAATTACTCGATATGGTAGATTTTTATTTTATAATGGGCATGGACTGTTTTCCCCTAAGAGTGTAGTTTTGGATTGTTATGCCAAGACCATTACCTTTGTTGTGCCTGGTGTATCCCCAATGGTGTCAAAGGGTTGTATTAGTTATGCACCGATAGGGATCATCATCGTCCTTCATTCTAGGAGGTTGGTGGTGAGAGGATGTCTAGCTCACTTAGTTTACGTTCATAAAGTTCAGGTTGAAACTCCTAGTATTGAGTCTTTACTTATTGTTTTTGAGTTTTTGGATGTATTTATAATTGGCCTACTTATTGTTTTTGAGTTTTTGGATGTATTTATAACTGTCCTACTTGTCCTCCCACCCGAGCATGATATCGAATTCGTTATTGCATTAGAGCCGAGCACTAGTCCTCCTTCTTAGTTGAGAATGCTGAAGGTTCAACTCCGAGACCTTCTAGATAAAGGGCTTATTCATCCAAGTATTTCTCCATGTGGTGCTCTAGTGTTGTTTTTTAAGAATAAAAATGGGTTGATGTGGATATGTATAGATTATTGACAACTTAATAAGGTGACAGATAAAAGTAGATGTATGATTCCAAGGATTGATGATTTTTTTGGCAAAATTTAGGGCGCGGTATACTTTATAAAATTCATTTGTGGTAAGGGTATCATCAAAAAAGGATTCTAGAAGAGGATATCCTCAAGATAGTGTTCATGAACCGATATGGGCATTATGAGTTCCTGGTCATGTTGTTTGGTCTGACCAATGCTGCTACAACCTTTATGGAAATGATGTATAGGGTGCTCAAAACCTATTTGGACTCATTTATGATTTTTTTAATGATAATATCTTTCTATACTTGCAGAGAGCAGAGCATGCTCATCACTTGAGGACTGTGCTCCAGACATTAAGAGATCATCATTGTTTTGCCAAGTTCTCTAAGTGTGAGTTTCTTTTAGAATCTATAGCATTTGTAGGAAAGGTGATATCTAAGGATGGGATTATGGTAGACCCAAAAATGATTTATACACTATGATATTAGATGAGACCGATATCTCCTTCTGACGTTCAGAGTTTTTTGGGGTAAAGTGTTAATACAAATAGTTTGTTGAGGGTTCTCATCAATATTTGTACTGTTTACTAGACTAACTAGGAAGGATATTACTTTTTAGTGGTTAGAGGAGTGTGAATTGAGTTTTTTGAGACTTAAGGATTTGTTGACTTCAACACTACTTTTTACGTTTCAAATTGAGGGCTAGAGCTTTTTTGTGTATTGGATGCTTTGGGTATCATTTTAAGGTTTGTTTTGTTGCATTAGGGATATGTTATTGCATATGCATTAAGGTAGCTGAAGGTTCATGATTTTAACTACCCCGCTCATGACTTGAGTTGGCAGTTGTAGTATTTCTGCTTAATATATTGAGTCATTATTTGTATAGATTTTCGTGTAAGATATATACTAACCATCATATCCTTCAGTACATTATGATCCATTAGGAGCTCAATTCAAGTAAGCGGAGGTACATATAGATGATCAAGGCTATGATATTACCATTATATACCATTCGGGAAGGGTAAACATTTTAGCAGATTCCTTCAGGTTGAAAGCGATCAATATGGGTAGCTTGGTGGTATTGTCCACTTCGTAGAGACTGTTGGCCTTAGACATTTAGTGCCTTTCCTACGCAGCTTAGGTGGAAGGAGAAGATGACCTCCTTCAGGGGGGCCCGAGCTATCAGTGAGATACTACTTTGGAAGGGCTAGAATTCTAACCTTGTGTCAGGACCTACAGGCCAAGGGACAGTTTCAGGGGTTGGTTAGATTGGATTTGATGGAATCTAGGTGGGTTTTTTCATGTGTTAAGGCTCGATTATCTTTTCTTGATTAGATTCAATAGCATTAGTTCGAGGATCATCATTTGAGTATTCTTCGTAACTAGTTCTTGGCTAGTGAATTTTTAAGTTATTATGATCATTTGTATATATTGTGGGTTGATAGGTTAGTTCAGTTGATTCTGTGGGAGGCTCACAGCTCTAGGTATTCAATTCACCAAGTGCATCTAAGATGTTTTGTGACTTAGCTTAGTTATATTGGTTAAATGGCACTTTTCAATCCATTGTATGCTAGGAAAAGAAGGTTATCTATTTGATAGTTTTAAGGAACGATTTTAGGGTACAAATTTTCTTTGAGATTCTCTTGACTGGGATCGGATGATTAAAGATAGACTAAGGGAAACTCAGAGTAAGTACAAGAGCTCTGCGGATTGTAGACTTTGTGCCTTACAGTTTGGGGTTAGTAATCAAGTGTTTTTAGGGTATCTCTATTGTGTGGTGCTATGAGGTTCGGTGGGTGGGTAAATATTGGACCTAGGTATATTAGGATATTTGATATTCATGAGATAGTTGGAGATGTAGCCTATAAGTTAGCCTTGCCTCCTATATTTTCACTATTCATCTAGTATTTCATGTCTTAATGTTGTGGCATTATATTTGATAATTCCCAGGTTTTGTATTAGGACTCAGTTCAGTTGGATTAGAGTTCATTATTCAAGGAGCCGATTGTTGTTTTAACTAGAGATGTCAAGAGTTTTTAAGTTAGAGAGATACCTGTGATTAAGGTTTAGAAGAGACACCATCCGGTCGAGGAGGCCTCTTGTGAGTTTGAGAGTATGACACTTATGTAGTATCTGTAGTTGTTTAAGCCTTAAGGTACCTTACTTTTCTTCATATCTTACTTTTCTTGACTTTGGGGGATAAAAGTCCTCTTTAGTAGTTGATGTTGTAATGTTCTTATGGTTATTTTTGTATTTTACATGTTATATTTCATTCTAGAGCATTCTAGTAGCATCCCCGTGTCATTTATGACATGCTGGGACTAGTAGTTTGTCTCCCTGGTAGTTCGGTCAAGAGTTATCTCATTTTCCCTGTTTTAGAGTCTTAACTTAGGTAATCATTGATTTTAGTTAACATTCCTTCAATACAAAAATCAAATTATGACGGTTTTTTTAGATCCAAAATGTTTATTTTGGTCTAGGTGGATTCTTGGGTCAAGCATATGAGCTTTTGGTGCAAGTTTATCTCGTTTGATGATATAACAGTTGGATGTTTGACTTTGGTCAACATTCAATGATCAAGGCATTAGATCAGAAATTCAACTGTGCCATCAACTCTGAAATGACAAGTTTGTGTTAGGAAGAGTGTTGGTTCACTTCTTGAGGTGTCTGGGGTGATTTTAAGGCATTTGGTGGCTTTTCGGATGTTTTGGATTAAGTGTTGACTTTGTCAACATTTTTCTGAATGACCTCGTACAATGATTTTAAATATGTCATAGAGTTTGAATGTTGTTTTTAGTGAGTATGCAGTATTCTCTTATGTATATCAAACTCCGAACTAATTTGGAGGGTTGTTAGGAACCTTTAGCAAATGCTGGTTTTACTGTCAAAAATGCACCTGGTGTAGCCCTGAAATATTCTTTTTGGATACGGTGCATGACTGTGAACGTTGAGGTTTGACCTCCTCTAAGTTTTGTGAATGTGGACCATGTAATGCAAACGCGGAGGCTTGACCTTCTATACCCTCCGCAAATGAAGTCTTCTAACCATAAACATGGTGATTCAGTTTCCCTGAGGACTAAGAATATAGACCTCTCACACAAATCCAAAGGCCAGTTGACTGCAATATACTTATTCAATCAACCTTGAATTTTCATCCCATTCTAACATTTCTTCCTTACTCTAAACTCTTTTCTAGGATTTGAATTCTCTGAAAATCATAGCTAGAGTCTAGGGACTTCTCCTTGACTCCAATTCTTGATTTCCCCCATCACTGGTAATCTCCTTTCTCTTGACACTTCCATAAAAATAGTGAATTTCACCATTAGAGGCCTTATTGAATTGTATATAATTCTTTGTTTCTAATAGAATTGGTGATCATAGTTAGTGCACTGGACTACATTTCACTTTGTGGTCGACTTCTCTTCTCCATTTCAGAACGTAATTTCTCCCTTAAAATATTGTAAGCTGTGTAACATTTTGCTTTTTTTTGTCTTCTTCTGTAGGAATTTTGGATCATAATTCTTACTCGGATTGCGATCATTCTCTGAGCATGAGTTTTTGGTGTTTTCAAAAATTTGGTGATGATGTTCATTTCCAAGTTCAGTTAGGGGGTCTTGTGGGCCTATTTTAGGCTCAATTTGCCACAATCTGGAATTTGATATAACTTATACTGATAGATTTCTCTTAATTTATGGACAAATATTTTTTTACTTTCGAGTACGTTTGGAGACAAATTGCATAAAATGAGATGATTTTGGCGTGTTGTAGTCCTACTTTCGCTGGACGATCGGTAGGACTGGGAATCTTGTGTAATTTTGATAAATAGAATCCTTTGGTTGGGATTAGCAGGTCAATACCATGACCCTTAAACACCTATTCTCTTCTACTTTATCTTTTTCTTTCTGGCGGTGCTTGGTGTAATATGCCTCTTTTGACCTAGTATTATCCTTGTGATGGTCTTGGGGTGACATTGGAAATATTAGAACCTGATTCATGGGTTGGATTTTTGGTTTTTCCCTCGAGTTTGGGATGGTTGCTATGTGGTTCGAGCTAATATCTTTACTTGTGATACGCATTAATACAGTGTGAGATCTGTAGGGTTCATCTTTTTAAGAGATACGCGTTAAGGCATGGGACCGTATGGCCTTGTAGGCTGATTCTATTATGTTCATGGATAACTAGGCTTAAATTGGTATAAAAAGGATCTTCTGATAATAGCTAATAACAAAATGCATTTTCTACTCATCTTACACTCGACTAAGTGTTAAGCACCTGGTCGTACCTTTATCTACTTAGTTTAGACTAGGTCTCACACCTTAGAACTAGGTACTATCATTTACTATTGTTGTTTGCACTTTGAGTCCAACTGAGCTTCGATAGTGAGTATAGCCCTTTTGAAATTATATCATGCTTATAAAGATAAGGTTGATTATCGATACATTAGGAAATTGTGGCACTGAGTTTTCAGGGCTCCCTAATATAGTCATACTGATATAGTGTGACACATTCTACCAATTTATGAGATTCCATAAGACGCTAAAGTTGGTACATGACTAGAACACCTCCATGGACCTTGCCTCTAGGGTGCGTGCAACTGGAGGAGGGGTATTAGTCAGATTACGAATATATGGGGCTTGCCTTTCCATGGGTCCTTCCTGCTGAACCTACGGGTACCTTAGGAGGAGCGTATATAAGAAGTAATGCATCATTGTGTTTGTGTTTACATTACCTCACTTGTTTCTTATATGTACCCTCCGTTATTGTGAGGTATCGGATGGGTAAGTGTGACATGTTTGTACTCTTCAATTCTTATAAGGGTCTTGAATGGTTTTTATCTGTTTTCTAGCTTTCTATACTGATATTTTTAGTTGTAGTTCTTGCTGGTGATTGTCCTTATATTGTAGGACTATTTGTGTATTTCTACTTGTTATACTTCCCTTCTATGTCCTTGTGGTTTCTAGTACACCGTCCATTCCCGCGTAGTCTTTTTTCCATCTTCCTTGTCTTACTTTCCTATTATTTTTGTTATACTACTTCAAATATCCTGGGTATGTATTTCTTACCTTACCTTACCTTAGTTTTTGCTCCATTTTAGCTAGCGACATTTGCCTAACTATTTGTTTTTTGTTCTTTATTTGTAGCGAGCTTTATGTGTTATCCTATTTCCATGACCATCTTACTTACATTCTTTTTATTTACTATACTTATGCATGTTATGTGCCCAGTGGTACTTCTAAACCTACTGGGTACTTGTTACTTGGATTCTTGTACTCATGCTGCACTTCATGTTCTTCTTATGCTATCCTTCAATTGATTCTAAAAAGAATCAGATTACAATATTAAATACTATGAGGAAGATGAATAATCATTTAAAACACATTCATGTGTGAAACTCTATCATGAAATACAAAACTTAAGTCTTAAATAATATTTGGGGCTTAGGATAGTATAAATGTTGTAATTTAATCATTAGAGTTAATAAGAAATTAACAAAACATGTTCATAAGTATGAAAATATCATAATAAAGTAAACTTGGAATCATATAACGTAAGTTTTAAAATCCCTAGTTCATGGGATCATGGATTTTCAACTTAAAACCTATAGTACGGGCATGAGGATGAAAGGAGGTCTCTATTGAGACCTAGATACCTGATGGTGAAGCTTTTCTTTTGAAAACTTTCATGGCGACTTGACTTTTCCTTGAGACTTAGGAAGAACACTATTTTTCTTGATAAAAAACTTGGATTTTTGAATCTTGGATCTTGATCTTGAAAAAGAGAACTCTTTTATGGAGTTCTAAAGTGGGTAAACTTAGAACAACCTTAGGTCGAAAGTTTCTCCTTATATCTTAAATGTTTGGCTTGAAGGCTTTAGGGTTTTTAAGTTTTTAATAATAGGAAGAGGGGATTCTGAAAGACTTTTGATGTGTTTTTATTTTTATGAAAAACGTTTTTAGGGCGTTTAAAAAGTGGGAGGGGCCCTGGGGTAAGTAAGGACTAAACTACCCCTTAAAATCCCTCTAAAAGTGTTGAAATGAACTTTTGGACGGCCTTGTGGATGAATTGTCCTCCTCTGGAGAACCCATCCACTCCAAACAATGTAAAAGGAAACCAAATGGAATTTTATAATGCCACGGGGATGGATCGTCCTCCTTTGGACAGTTTGCCAACCCCGGTTGTCCACCTTGACAGCTCGATAATCTCTAGTACAGAGGCCATAATATTTTTCTCCAACTTATATTAATGAACAGTTTATTGTGTTTGATACAAGGCTCAAATAACTTTCACTTGATAGGTTATGGGTACTAAAACACTATAGTTTATGTGATATAATCATTCGAAGTTGATCTAAAAGTTTTATGAAAAACTAAACAAGCAATGAAGCTATAAGTTCAACTTTGTGTTGGAGGTTGCCTTAAGAGATTAATTAACATCTAAAACACTTCATATACTTGATAAATGACTTTATCACCTAAGTTCATGTAATAAATATTGGGTTCCAGTCTACCTTCTTGCATATATAGGTTCAAGTCCTAGTTTGAAAGTCTTGGGTGTTAAAATATCTCCCCTTGGGATGATTCATCCTCAAATAAAGAGTGAATCTGGATTAACTGAGCTTTGAAAAGATAGAACATAGTACTAAATTGGTATTACATGAACCCAAAGAGGTTTATGAGCATAACTCTTACTAAATATTATCTACTTTATGAAAAACTAAACTGGTAATGAAGCTCTAAGTTCAATTTTGTGTTGGAAGCTCTTCAAGTCCTAGTTTGAAAGTCTTGGGAATTACAATATGTCCCCCTTGGATGATTCATCCTTGAATGAAGAGTGAATTTGGATTATCTGAGCTTTGAACAGATAAAACTTAGTACTGGACTAGTATGACATGAACACAAAGGGGTATAATAACATAACTCTTACTAAACATTAATCTAAGACATAGTTAAACATACTTGGAACAAATACATGTATGGAAATATGAAATATTGGCCTGAAAGTACGAAAAGTGAAGAAATAGCTATAGACATAAATAGGTACCTAATTTTGAATTTTTGTTATGAGGTAATATATGTGCGTACATAGCTACCATATCTATTTATGAAGGGTATAGTTGTGCTAAAATATTAAAGCCATTAATCATGAAATTTATTCCTAGTATCGGGTCTCTCTCATGTCCTGGACTAATATAATCTAGGAGAAAAAACTCATTAGAACTATATATCATGTGAAGGAAAATTTAATAGCCATAGAGATAACATTTAGGGAAGTAACACTAGGAGAAAAACCAGAAATTACAAGATCTGTTTGTCTGATTTCTAAACTAACGCACTGGATAGTAGAGATTTGTCCATACTAATAGTTTTAAACTCAACTAAAACATTCATAACATAAATGTGAATATAGAAATGCGAGGTAATGGATAAGAGGATGAAATTTCTATGGGTCACTAGAAAAGTAACATATGTTTCCTTAGGCTCTCCATTCAAGAGTCCTAACAACATTCAGGATAAAGAACTAAATCATGATCTGAGTGATACTTCAGAATAAATGATTCTAACATGATCTAATTAGACTAGTCTACCGATAGAAGTTAAAAGATTTGGAATGGTATAAACTTAAACATGAAGCATCTTTGTATTAAACTATATGACATGGAATATGAGCATTTAGGGTTGAAAACAAGAATATGATTACCATGCCTCAGTAAATGCAACTGGTGACTCTCAAGATTAATAATACTTCTAAAAACATGCAAATTCTCATGAAGAACTATGCTTCACTAGTTGTAACATCAAGTTGTAATAAGAAAACACTACTTAAGGTTGCTAAAGGATATGTCTAGCTATATGATAATTTCTGTCTAATCCTAAGCCTGTTGTACTGCATGTTATCCATAAGGTAAAAATGTTAATCTTAACTAATTGAAATGGAATTCTATGTCTCTAAGAGTTATTTCCCTTATACATTTTTTATCACCTCCTACTGTAATCAACCTTAAGTTTGAGACCGATAGTCACTTATCTACACTAATCCCTATGTGTAATGATATCAACATGAAAATTCACACCTGTCATTTATTTTCCATGAGTACCACCATCATAACATAAAAATGGTCACCAAGGGGATAGAACACGTGAAATTAGAGAAACAAGAATGTTGAACATAACTTTGATATCTAACTAGGCATGAGGGATGGAGTATTATAGGAATCAACTTGTCCAAGAGATCTGATATAAAGGCATAAATAACATATCTGATATGAGGGCATAAATAACATAAAATGATATCACTTTTCACTAGAATATTTTAAGAGTTCATAGACTAAACATACTGAAAAATAACCAGTGCACGAATTTTGAGATATATAACTTAAGGCTGGACATAACATTAGAGATAATATTGAAGTTGATGAGGAAAAATAATTACTCTTTATTTTTAGAACTGACCATGCACATGAATATGTATGAAGTGTATGATCATGGGTCAGAAGCATGATGCCAACATGCAGGATGTAGGAAAGGTATCATAATGACATAACTTGAGGCATGCATTAGAGTAAGAATGGATCATTGTTTGATCAGAACTCCTTTATAGAACTCATTATAATCTTATTCTTGAGAACTATTTTATTTTGTCACTCTATATCGTGCCCATAGATCAAGTCCAACATTGTAAATATATGGACCTATTCCATATTCAAACTATGCTGAGATCACTTTACTTCACATGGGTTAGGTATCACTAATCACACGACAATTAAACTCTCCCACTCGAGCCCAGCTTGATTTCTTTTTTCGGGATAGGCATCACTAATCACACCAAAATCTCCGGTCATGATGACATCTATGATCCTCCTGTAGACAAGCCTATCCTTACAGCTCGAAGCTACGTGCAATGGGTTGTAACCCTTGGAACAAACAAATCAATAAAGGAACAATAAATGATATAAAATAGCAGAAGCCAACAAGGAGTTATACAAAACTCAAATCTCCAAAACTTGGTGTTAGTGGCATGTGGAGCTACTACATAAGATAATGAAAGATACAGAAATACAAAAGCTCCCCTATCGGGTAATATAGTACAAGGCTTGTGATCATGGGTAGATTTACCTGCCTATAAGCCATATAACTTTTACTAATCTACTTTGTTTTGAGAATAATTGCATAATATATAATATTTTCGCATTGAATGTAAGGAATAACGACTAACCTATGTGATTAGCATCTTTTCAGGAAATTATGAGCATATGGACA
>JBDJHY010877671.1:0-14920 GCA_039654485.1 Withania somnifera
TTTCATTTGGGAGAATCCAATCAAACTTATGGATCAAGGAAGCAATAATTAAGGGAATAAACCTGGAAGCCAGGGGTTCTCCAGCACATATTCGCCTTCCTCAACCAAAAGGAATATCCTCAAAATTTCGCCCTCTGGTATCTACTTTTGAGTTGATAAACCTTTGGGGTTTGAAGCTGGAAGGATCGTCCCAAATCTTAGGATTCCTTGCAATTGCCCACATATTGACCATCAATTGTGTGTCTTTTGGAATTCTGTACCCCATGACTTCACATGTTTGCACAGCACGGTGAGGGAGCAATAGCGGTCCAGGTAAAACAAGCGTCCAAGTATGTAAACTTGGCAAGTCAAATTCATTTATAATGTCCTTATCTTCTGCTACTTCAGCAATTTTAACCCGGAGTTTTTGTAAGGCTTGTGGATTTCTAAGGAGTTCTACAAGCATCCATTCACTTGTAGCAGTGGTACTTTCTGTTCCAGCTGAAAATATTTAGAGGAACAGAAAATAATTACTCATTATTAGTGTTAAGACAGGTGACTTTTTGACCCTCGAGTAGTACTAAATAGAGTCGAGAGAGAAGTGGTTAAAACACCGTCAGCCAAGTTCAGGGGTGTATTTAATTGTTATGTACAGTTTGTGGACTAAACTAATAATTCATATATAGTTTGAGATGTCTTAATCCCTTAGTTTGTGATGTTTTAATCCCTCCTCCCAGTAGAGTCATTAATATGGTTTTTAAGCACAATCATTGAAACTTTCTTCTTCTTCTTTTGTTTTCCCACAAGTACGTGAAAGAGGTACAGAAATTAAAGCATACTACGTACCACAATTAATGCATTGATATGCTTATCAGTGAAACCAATTTTAACCAAAGCATCTACAGCATCCATAGAAAGTGGCTGTGTGTCTCTCTTTCTTCTGTCCTGCACAATGCCTGCCCAAACAGCGCAAAGATTATCAAACAAACCCATAAGTTTCTTATACGTTCCCTGGAAATCTGAACTACAAATACCCAATATTGGATACAAATCTGCTAATTGCAGTGCGGCACCCGCCTCTGTAAATCTACATAGGTACTCCCTCAGTCCTGCACCCACTCCCTTTCCTTCAAAATCAATCAAATCTATTGAAAAAAACAAATTACTCAACATGTTTAAAGCGCTCACAAAAGCCACAAACTTGATTTTAGTCACTTGGCCTTGTTTGGTAGCTAAATGTTGCATCATTTCCTTGACTTTCTTCTCCCGCAGGCTTACCTGAGATTCCAAAGCTTTCGTAGAAAACAAGGCCTCCTTGTATATTGTTCGAACCCTTTTCCAATTATCATCACACTTTTCCATAAATGAAGTTGACGCATTGTGAAGTCTTGACCCCTTGACTCGGATGGGATGAGAAACGAAACGGCCAGAAAGCATACAATCATGTGTTTTAAGAACCTCGGCAGCAGCAGCAGGGGATGAAGCGACAACTACGAGCCATGTACCCAACCTTGTGGACTTTAAAAGTTTAAATCAGGACCATGAGTTTGTGCTAGCTTGCCTAGAGCCACATGTGGATGTTTTCTACCTACTTGGGAAAAGGTTTCCCTCAAATGGCCATGAAAATGGGCCTAGAGGAAGTGGTAACTTTGTTTTCTTGAATATAAATACCATAGCGTGATTACAAAGATAAGAGACAGTAGAACAGGAGTGAACAAGAAATCAATCATCTCAATATATTTGTAACTTAACTGCATATACATGTTTGCTACTACTCAGCGTAGCATATTTAAAGGCAAGGCATTCTTTGCCACTAATTCTAAATTAAAAGAAAAAAAATCTAATCTTTGTCTAAACTATAGTTTAGATAATTATTTAGTTATAAATTTCAGAGTGACGGTTAGACCAGCTATGTTATATGGGGCGAAGTGTTGGCTGGTCAAGAACTCTCATATTCAAAAGATAAAGGTGATAGAGATTAGGATATTATGATGGAGGTAGAGGTTTAATATGAGAAATAGGATTGAATGAGGTCTTTTAGAGACATGGTAGATCGAACATGTGATCAAAAGGAGCACGGATGTCCCAGTTCAGAGGTGTGAGAACTTGGTTATGGATAAGTTCAAGCGAAGTAGAGGTAAACCGAAGAAATATTGTAGTGATGTGATTATGCAAGACATAAAGCAGTTATAGCTCACTGAGGACATAACTCTCGATAGAAAGGTGTGGAGGACATGTATTAGAGTAGAAAGTTACTAGGACGGAGTTAATTCTTGTTAGTAGGTTGGATTGTTTTATTTGTTTTTTGTGCTAGAAATCATATTGTTTTGCTTGTAGTGTCTTGTTCGTGGAATCCTAGTGAGGTTTGTTGTTTTCGGGTAGATGTTTGTGATGTTATTTTGAGGTAGTCTTGACATATGCTATAATGTGTTTTTTTTTTTTGACTTTTCATTATTCCTTGTTTTTGTATTATATATTTTTAGACTGTCGAGAGTCTTTTAGAAATAGTCTCTCTACTTATAGTGGTATGGATTATATACACTCTAAAACCACTTTGTGAAAATATACTGGGTATGTTATTGTTGTTGTTTAGTTATAAATTTTAATTAAGGGTAAAATAAGAATTTTAAAATAAAAAATTTTGAAGAATAAAAAGATGATAATTTTTTTTGAAACAAACTAGCACATACATTGAAATTGAAAAGTATCTGAACGGATGTATGAAGATCTAATTGTAAACAAAAGGAGTGAAATTTTCTCCAATAAACTATATTTGCTGACATCTTCAACAAATATGAAATAAGAAAACGAAAGCTTCTCTTCAACAGAAATATTAAAAATAACATTAATGAGTTAGTGAACCACTATAAAAGAAAATAGTTTCTACAAGCAAATAACTGCGGGATCTGAATCTGAAATGATAGAATATGTCTCTTTTAAAACTAATGCATATTTTCTGATGTATGTTATCTTCCAATCTTGCTTCATTTTTCTTTCCTTCTTTCAATTTCTGGTATATTATGTTCCATTCTCGTTTTTGGTATTTTATATTATTTGTTTGTATTATTTATTGATTTTATATTATGTTTTTTTTAATTATTTTTATTTTGTATAAAAATCTATTAGAAACAGTCTCTTTATCTTATAGGAATTGTCTACATTTCCCCCAACGGCGCATCCGATGTTTTACATGTTTTTCCTGAAAATTTCAGCAAATAAGTTTGTTTTATTCTAATCGATAAAGCATGGTTTGATACACATCCTTTATCGAAATATTATATAGTGTACAAAGGTTAGACATTAGCAATTTTGAATATATAATTAATTTAAATATCCTTAATATAACTAAAGAAAATTGGTACACCCTTCGCTAAATTTCTCGCTCCGCTACTAAATTTTTTTTTTTTTTTTGTCTTCTCTCTTCAAACATTCAGTTTCTTACCCAAATACTGTTCTTTTGCCTTTCTCTATAAACTCACATTTATCAATTTTATCTTCTCTTTTAGATAAATTTTCTAATTGTTGTATATAATTTGAATAACTAGCAAGACATGCAGAAGAAAATCAAAATATTTTAATTGAAAATAAACAACAAATTCAGTCAACGAATTGAAAAATCAAGAACACATATGCAACACAGAAATCACCAAAAACAAAAAAGAAACAATCATAAAATAATATAATTTCCAACATCTCTAGCACTGAAGCCTGAAGAAAAAGACGCACAATCCTTGTGTAGTTCGTCTAGCAATACCCAACACTTTTAAGTGATCTTTTTCTCTAAAACAGGAATCCGTAGCAATAAAGTTTCTAAGACTTGTGGTTTCTCTAGATATATAACTAAAGATCATGGAATACGGGGGTATAGTCTGATATAGTTTTGGTCGTTTTCCTGGTTGCTGATATCTTACTGTTATTGCTTCGACTCTATCTTCTACTATTTTAGCTATTTGGCCAATCATAGGATGAATTTTCCTTCACTTAGGCAGTAACATTGACATTTTGCTAAAATGGATTGATTCCGAGCTCGTTTGCTAAGAATTTCTCGAGTTTCACCATTCAACAACAACATACCCAATATATTCCCGTACAGTGGGGTATGGAGAGGTAGAATGTACATAATTCTACCACTACCTAAGAGTCAGAGAGGCTGTTTCTAGAAGAGTCACAACTCAAGACTTGAGTTCCACCATTTTAAAGTTAAAAACTTCAAAATAGAAAAATTGCGATAACAGGCAACAAAACGGCCAGGAAACCAAACTACTGGTCCTAGCAAGTCATAACTGACTTAGGCAGCTAACAAAAGGCTCTAAACACAAAAAAAGCAGAAAAGCAGGAAAATGACCACGAGGGTCATTACAATATCCACCGCTAAAAAGGACTTCCGTCCTCGAAAGTCAAGGAAAGAGTAGTACCTGAAGGCTCGAACAAATGTGAATACTGGGTTCGCATATCTCCCGTTGTCTCCCAAATAGCCTCCTCGACGGCGTGCCCAACTAACCTTCACAATCGGAATCTCCCTGGATTTGAGTCGCCTCACATCTCTATTAATAATGACATCAGGCTCCTCAACATAAGACAAGCGGTCATCCAACTGCACAGACTCTCGACGAAGCACATGAGACAGGTCGGGCACATACTGGCGAAGCATGAATACATGAAACACAGGATGCACGGCAGCTAACTCTGGAGTCAAGGCAAGTCTATAGGCAACAGTACCAATCCACTCTAAAATCTCATAGGGCCAATGTACCTGGGGTTAAAAAGCAGTTGAGAAAATATTTTGTTGTTATGTTGATGAAAGTAGGTTGTTCATACCCTGTGAATAGGAGTTGTTTGGAGAACTAGATTTTGGGTATGATGCTTTATTTACTAGGGTCCTGTCTATACTCTGAAGTACATGAATGTGCAAAGTTTTGTCTATCTATGTTATTTCAAACAGCAAGGTTCCTACTATAATTCATTCTCTTTTCTTGTTTCTTAATAGAACTAATTATGTCTAAAATGGCTATTTCACAGATCTGCATACATTCTGTTTGATCTTTTATAATATTGTTCAGAAAAAGGGCTATGGTTAGGTTATGTATCACAAAGTGAGATGAAATTCTACTTTGTTATGGCATCAACTATTAATTACTTCTTGTTGCATTGTGAAAATTTAAGCACTGCGTAGAAGCTGAGCGGAAGCACCTTTGACATGCCTCAAGTATAGTTGGTAGGAAATCAGCTTGTAGACCCTGCATAGGAATGGCACTGCATGTCGTGCTCTCGACATATATGTTGTTTAGTTGTGTCTAGTGGTCTACACTTTTATATTGTATTAAAATATTAGAGTGTATATGTTAGTGGTATAAATTGACGAGAAAGTAGTCACTAGTCTTGGTTTAACTTGTGTAATCATTAATGACATTATCAACCTCTTTATGTTTTGTAATTCATATAACTTGTATAACCTATAAGCTATTCATTTACCCACATTACTACCCACTATCTTCCTATTCATTACAACGAAGATTTCATCACCTATAATGATGGCGTTTTGCATTATATTGAAGATATACAAAACAATAAGAGAAATATGATATTATGAAAGAGAGAGTTGACACAAAAAAAATTATTCTAAATTTTCAATTATATGTTGAAGGAAGGTGTTTTATGGTGGAGGTTTGGACTTTTCTACTAATCCGAAGTTGCGGGTTGTTGTATCTTGAAGGAGACAAGTCAAAAGATATATGAGAGTGAGATATCTGCACAAATCGCTAACTAATAAAGTCTTAATACATTCGCCAAATTCAAACCCTTGACCTTCAAGTCTCAAGATCATTCTTTTATCGGTTGCACCAACTTTTGTTGGATTTATTTAGTTGTGTCATGTGACATATCAATGACGCTCTTTATTAACTGTTACTATTCTGTATTATTGAGATTTCTGGAAGTGAACAACTACCCCAGCAGAGTGCTGACGGCTTGAATCAAAATAGTGAGACCTGATTCTTCCTTAAAATTATAATTTTATGATTAATGATAAAAATAAAATTTTACAAGAATTCTTTGTTAAAAGCAACAAGAGATCTTGTCAACTCTACACGTGAAATATATTTATCTCGTTATGCTTTAATAATTAAATTATTTTTTCAATTTCGAACAATTTATATCTCCCTTCCCTCATCCCCGTATATACTAGTATCACAACTTATTGTATGTAATATTTATTTTTATGCTTGATAACTTAAGTTCTTTATTTATGTATATAATACAACAGTAACATATCTAATTTAATTTCACAAGCTTCCATATATGTAATATCTTTTTTAAATTACATATAATGTTTAATCTAAGTATTCAGATATTTTTATTTAAGTTCATTAATATTGGTCTAATAATTCTTTTTTAATATTTTGTCACAAAATTCAATGTTATTTTACTCAATCATACAAGTAGTTGAACTCGTGAGATTTGAAAAAACACATTTTAGATGTCAATACTTATGCCTCTACTTTCTATTTTGAGAAAAATCTCAATTTATTCTATTATATACTTTCTCTTCTTTTTTTTTTTTGTAATCTATTCACCATTTTAATTTTTAAATATTGAATAATAAAATAATTTTCTTGCAAATTAATCAATTTTTTACTTATAAAACACATATTTAACAATCAAAAAAAATATCAAGGAAAATAGCAATATTAGCAATCTAAACAATTGCATAATTTAGTTGTTCCAAATAAATCATTTCTGTGCATTCAAAACCATAATTGCTAAATTATCTATTTTATATAATTTGAAGACATGTCCTATTCATCATATCATGCTATATGTCATTTGGTTCATAAAGATAATATTGATCTTTTTTCAAGTTTTTACGATATTAAAAGTGTTTATTTTTTAAACAATAATTGAGGTATCAGTTTACGTTGACAATATTAAAGATAAATTAAAAAAATTATATTAATTATAATAAAATAATTTATTTTTTAAAAATAAACTAATAAAAATAGATATCAAACGAGTTAGGAGACAAATATATATAAAAAAAATATATTAATAAAAAAGTCAATTGTTAACATGGACCAATGACATTTAGAATATATATATATATAATTCACTCATTTGATTAGGTTATTTTTAAATTTTTTTTAGTAGAAATATCATTGATAAAAGTTGGAAATCGAACAAAATCAAACATCCTAAGTTTTTTATTAGTTTGTTTCAATTTTTGTTTAGTTTGATTTTTCATCAAACCGTAAACAAGTCATACTTTTAACATGCTTTTAACTAATCCATTAATTATTGTTGACTAGATTTATTAATTTATTATTTCTCTTCTACTTATTTGCTCGAGTTCATTAAGTTAAAACTTTAAATAACATAAGTTTCTTTCTCCAAAAGTCTTTTTTTGCGAGTTTTATGGATTGTGACATGTTTTCATAATTATTACATTATTATTCTGTTGAATCGATTTGTTCATATAAATATATATAAAAATAATTCAAAACGTACTATTAAGTTAATTAAAATCATGAGTGTAGCATTAGAAATTTTTAATTATATTTTGAATTCACCTCTATTCCAACTTAGCCAATAAGATTTTTTTTATAGAATCTCGACTCAAGAAAAAATATTTTCAAAAACAAATTTAAAAAATAATAATAAAAGTAGTGAGAAAAAAGAGAGCATCTAAAGGAAAAATAGTAGGACAACCAAAGACAATCCTCTAAAATCACAACATTATCCCTTTCATTCTCAATCCGATCACAAAATTAGACTTACTATGACATAACGCAACAAATAAAAAAGAATAAAACAGTAATTCGAGTCAAAAACAAAAAAATTACCTTAATGGCCATTACCGAAATAACGACGATATTAATAGTAGTGATCATGAGAAAAGTAAATAAAGGTTGTTTTTCAATTAAATTCAAACATTAAGCTTTTATATATTTTAAAATATGCATATATCTAATACAATAGCTTCAAATGGAGCTTTCGTAACAACAACAACGTCCAACTTCACATGATCCAATTGGAAACCCTCGGCCTTTGCACTCAAGTTTGCAAGCTTCTGCTGTAAACTCAGGTGTGCATTCCTTAAAGCAAAATGGCCTACCTCTATCATGATCAATTGTTGCACCTATCATACAAAAAAAAAAAAAAAAAATTACAATTTAAAAAAAAAAAACAAAAATTAACACACAAAAGTTAAAGTATAAGTATACCAGAAAGATTTGATGCAGTTGAAAATGGAACAACTAAGAGTAGGAAGACAACAAAAAACTTGGGAAACTCCATTGAAACCTCCTTGATTGATATATGCTTAGAGTATAAAACTTGGTACAAAAAAGAAAAAAAATATACTGCTATTTATAAGTGGTGAAATAAGTATACATACCATAATAATTATTTTTTAATGACAAGAAGGTCATTTAATATTTTGAGATTAAAGCAATTTTGAAAAAAATGTTAGATTTCTTTCCATACTCCTCAAGGTAAGTTACATTTGTCCTTTAGGACACATTTATTCTTGAACTATTCTTTTGTGGAGCCTAAATTAAAAAAAATTCTAATTTAAATTTATTCATAATTAAGCTGACCAATTTTAAAAAATAAACCTATCCCAAAATTTCCAAAGACCCAAACATTGTATCTCTCCATCAACAACAAAAAGAAAAACACATAAAAATAGGGGTGGATGTAAAAATTGGAGAATCGAAAAATTAAATCGAACCAAATTGGTTTGATTTTTCGATTTCGGAAAAGTTAATTGGCCGTTTTGATGTTTGGAGAACTTGTGGGGAAGACTCAATTACTTTTGAAGCTTTGCTTTTGTGCAAGACTATAAATAGTTCAATTCTTGCAATTATTATAGCTTAACTTATATTTTGATGAACTTGTAAACTCTCGAGAGTTTGAGAGCATCTTGGTAAGGTTTTTGTTGATAGAAACGAGGGTTGGGGGGTGAATCGGATTCTTTAGAGGTCTTCGTAGGAGATAAGTGCTTGTAGGATTCCATACATTGGAGGTCTTCGGGTTTAACATACCCTTAGGTTGCCAACGACCTCCTTCTTGTGTCTATCTAGAATTAGATATTGTGTAATGATTCAAAGTGGAGGTTTTGAATTTAATATATCTCTTAGTTATTAATTTATCATTACTAACTATCTTTTCTTTTATCTTTATTTTCTTGTGCTGGTTGAATATTTGCTTCCGTATGTCGTAATATATCATTTGTATCAGAGCATGGATTAAAATCGATTCTTGATCTTTGCTTTGTTGCTAAAAAAATGAAAATTTGTCCAAAAAGAACGTGTTTGGTGTTGTTGTTATGTATTTTCTTGTGTTTCAAATACTAGGTTGTGTTTCCTAGTATCTTGGTGTCGTGGAAACAAAGTTTGAGCCCATATGGATTTCATTTGATAAATTACCATTGTTGAAGGTTTGAAGCTTTGAAGACGAAGAAGAAAAGTGGGTCTCAAATTTTACTTGGGGAGTTTTGTGTTGAAACTTAGTGTGTCTTTCTCCTCACATCGTAAGGAGAAACATACTAAAGTTTGGATGAATTTTGAGTTGATTTGAGTGACGTAATGTGGTTGAAGATTTGAACTTGTACTTGAGGAGTTCTTGAGACTTCAAGAGAGTTCCAAGAAGATTACAAAAAGTGAACTTTTTGATCCATAAAGTCTAAAAGGGAGAAGTGTTTGTAGTCCCAAGAGAATATTCTTTTGAAGACTGAAGCATATAGTCAAAGTGAGCAATAAGAATGTCAAAAAGAATAAATAAAAGTGTTTCAACATAGGTTCCAAGTCAGCAGTTGACTAAGCACCAACGCAACACCACATAGGCGCTAGTCAACAGGCAATGACCAGGACCACTTGACATGCGTGCGTGGGCCCAAAGAGCAAAACTTGATGCTTTTTCTACGTGTTAAAAAAAAAACCTACGTATGAAAAAATTTTTGGACCCAAACTCTTCTAGTTCTTTTCCTAATCTCTTTCTTCTTCAATTCTCAATTAATTAACAATTTTAATTACTTGTTAACTAGTTTACATTCATAACACACATTTTTTATTCTTACAACTAATCAACAATAAGTAACTTTTCTACTTCTAGTGATTAGTTCTTGAGTCTGTTTCTTTGAGTGCTTTTTCTTTCATACTTTTCTCTTTTAAATTCGTAGTAAGTTTCTTGATTCAAGTCTTTTAGTTTAATTGAGTTATTCTTCTTTCAATAAACAAGAACCCACTCTAACTAAGAGTAGAATTCAATGCTTCATGACCCTCGGAGTAAAGGCAATTATCAACCTTAGTAGCACTAATTATGAGGCAATCAATTGAGTGAGAACTTGAGTGATTGTGAGGTTTTATTTTGATTAACAGTAATGTATTGTTGTTTGTGTTGAGTGATATTTGTGGCAGCTACCATGACTTCGGAAAGTTACAAATAACCTTCAATTAATATGGGTGAACTCGGGATGGTGTTGCAGGAGTTAAGGAAAGTAACTCAAAGGTTGGAAACATTGGATAGTCAGGTTGAGTTAATTGCTGAAAAGATGGATATGATGGATAGTAGGGTGGCCGATGGAAAGGCATGTTAGTTTCTCGACTTCTACTGTATCCTCAAGAAGATTCTACCAAACGACGCACCAAGAAAGACCCTTAAATGCTCCAATCCAACCCCAACCCAATATTAACTAAGATCCACGAAATGCACCAAGGGCAACCCATGTACCAAATAAAGCCCCACTAGACAAAAATCCACTACCCTAAGTTTAAACTCCACTGCTCCAAAGGGTAGAAGCTGAAAGGGATGATCAACGAGAGGAGTTCGTGGATCGATATGACTTTATTTATGGCTATGGTGCTTCATCACCTAGACAAAGAAACCAATGTGCATTTAGGGGAAGGGGAGGTAGGTATAAAGGCTAATATGGAAATCGAGGTCAAGCATGGGATCAATATGATAATTATGGAAACCAATATTGCCATGGTGGTCGAGATACAGGTATTAACTCTATCAAGGTTACCCTTTCTATTCAAAGGGGAAAGTGATCCGGAGGCTTTCATTAATTGAGAGGTGACTTGTGATAGGATCCTCCATACTAATGAGTTGTTCGAAATGAAGAAGTCATCATATGATATATCTCAATTTGAGGGGTTTTCCTCGACTTGATGGGATCTACTAAAAGAAGGCGATGATTTGATAACTTGAACTACATTCTATCTTGAAAAGAATTGAAGGCCATCATGAGAGCCAAGTATGTGCCTGAGCCTTTCGGCAAGAACGATTCATTAAGTTCTATAACTTGAATCAAGGAACCAAGAGTGTCTTGGAATACAATGATGAGTTTGAAAAGTTATTTTTGTTGCTTGATATCCAAAAGAAGGCTCGTCACATCGTAGCTTGCTTCAAGAGTGGGTTGAATTATGATATTACTTCCAAAATGGTCCTCGTCAACATTAAAGAGAAAGAATCCATATTCAATGGTGCCATCAACATTTAAAAGTCTATCAAAGAGGTAAAATCATTCAAAGAAAAAAGTTATTCATTTTCTAGTTCTTTGGGAAAAAGCAAGGGTAAAATGCAATCTCTACTTGGGAAAAGAACAAGGACTTCAAGAAATCATTTAAGAAGAAGCCTTTTGATAGAGCACTTCGTCCAAATGATCCAAATGAGATAGGTAACAAGTTCCAAGCCGAAAGGACCAAAGGGTTTCAATGTTTCAAATATCAAAGATGGGGTCATCGAATGAGTGAGTGCCCAAATCGAAGGAAAATCATTATTCGGGAATGGAGGATCTACTATCTAGATAGTGTGGAGGATGATGGGAGAGTCAAAAGGAAGACGAGAATCAGGAGATTGAAGAAGAGGGAGATGATCAAGAAGAATTTGATAGGGACATCACCGTTCCTAATGGTCTAATGTTAAAAACTCCTATTGAAGAGACTTGGCCTAAAAAGGAGAGCTTACGATTTTAAATTATGTGGTGGGGAGATTCATCATTAGAAAGTCAATGAATGATCCTAGCCAAAGGGAGAATCTATTTCACACCAAAAGCCTCATCAAGGACAATGTTTATTCTTTGATAATTGATAGTGGTAGTTGTGCTAATGTTGCAAGAACAACTATGGTTGAATTATTGAAGTTACCCGCTACTCGACATGCCACTCCTTAGAATCTTCAATAGTTAGGTGGATGTGGTAAGTTAAAGGTACATCAGCAAGTTCTCACAATGGAAGGACCAACGAATATTCTTTTAAGATGAATGGTCGGAGGTATGTTTTCAATCCTATGACGCCTTTTGAAGTTCATAGTGTATATCAAAAGATAAAATCATTGAAGGAAAAAAGGAGTAGTACCAAGGTGGGACATGTTGTGGCATAGGTTGATGGAGGAGATGAAGGGGAAAGCCAAGTTATTGATACTTGCTAACTACAAGGAAATTAGGGAAGAGGTGGAGGCCCAAAGTCTATTGGGCCTTATTACACATAGGGACCACGTTTTACATACTAACACTTCTACTTTTTCTCTTCCCTATTTTATTTCTCTTATTTTACAGGATTACAGGGATGTCTTTGCTAAGAAGCTTCCAAGTGGATTGACCACTCTTCGGAGATTGAGCACCAAATAATTTTTGTACCGGATCATAGTTTCCAAACAAACCAGCCTATAAAAGCAATTTGGAGGACACAAAAAAACTCCAAAGACAAATTGAGGAACTCATCGACAAAAGATATATGAGAGAAATCATGAGCCTGTGTGCCGTTACCGGTGATTTTGGCATCCAAGAAATGGCTCATGGCACATGTGTGTTAATTGTAATGTATTGTTGTCCCATTCCTAGACTCGATGACATGTTTGATGAATTATTTGGTTCTTATGTCTTTTTAAGATTGATCTTAGGAGCAGGTATCACTAAATTCATATGAACCCAGATGATGAGTGGAAAAACAGCATTCAAGACCAAGTTTGGTCTCTATGAGTGGATGGTTATGTCATTCGGTCTCACCAACGCTCCTAACACTTTCATGAGTTTAATGAATCATGTCATGAAGCCATTCATTGGCAAATTTGTGGTGGTGTACTTTGATGATATTCTTGTGTAGAAGAAATTCCTAGAAGAGCATGCTAGTCATTTAAAGAATATTTTTGAAGTACTTAGGCGTGAACAATTATATGCTAATGTTGATAAGAGTTTTTTTGTGTGAATGAAGTTGTTTTCTTGGGATTTGTTGTGAGTATTAGGGGTGTTGAGGTAGACGAGTTCAAGATAGCCTCTATAAAGGATTGGCCAACTTCTAAATCCATTGGTGATGTTCGGAGTTTTCATGGGATGGCTAGTTTTTATAGGAGGCTTATCAAAGGAATTAGTACCTTAGCCACCTCATTAACCAGGGTAATTGAAAAGGATAAGCCTTTCAAGTGGGGTATTGAGCAAGCAAATGCATTTGAAGAATTGAAAATAATGTTATGCTCCGCTTCTTTGTTGCAATTGCCTAATTTTGAGAAGATGATTGAGGTGGAGTATGATGTTAGCAAGGTAGGCGCTAGAGTCATCTTAATGCAAACCTAAAGCCCATTACTTACTTTAGTGAAATCCAAAAGGAGCCACGTTGAACTATTTTGCATATGACCTTGAATTGTATTCACTCATTAGATCTTTGAGCAATTGGAACATTACTTATGGCTGAAAGAGATTGTGATTCGGACCAATCATGAGTCCTTAAAGATCTCAGGACCCAAGGAAAGTTGAATAAGAGGCATGCCAAATGGATTGAATTCCTAGAGTCTTTTCCCTGTGTAATTCATTACAAGAAGGGTAAGGAAAATGTTGTGGAAGATGCCCTGTCTCATAAGCATATTTTGCTAAATACTTTGTCTTCTAAATTAATTGGTAATGAACACTTAAAAATTTTTTATCCTGAGGACCCCACCTTTGCTCAAATCTATCAAGATTGCGAGGAATAGGAAACGGAAAAATGGTTCAGCGATAGATCTTCTAATCCCTTTTGTAAGTTTGATAGGTTCTTATTTAAGGGGAATATACTTTTTGCGCCTATGAGCTTTTAGCGAAAGTTGTTTGTGAGGGAGGCACATAGTGGGGGATTGATGGGTCACTTTTGCATTAACAAGACTAAACAAATCTTAGAGGAACAATTTTATTGGCCTAAAATGAGCAATGATGTTGAACAATTTTGTAGCCATTCTTTTGAATGTATGAGTGTCAAGTCATGAACACTTCTTTAAGGGTTATACAACCCTCTTCCTGCCCCTACTAGGCCTTGGCTTGACATTTTTATAGATTTTGTATTGTCTTGCCAAGGACCAAAAAAAGGAGAGATAATATCTTTGTAGTTGTTGACCAATTTTCAAACATGACTCATTTCATTCCATGCCATAAATGTGATGATGCACCTCATGAAACATCTTTGTTTGTTGAAAGTATTGTTAAGTTGCATGGAATTTCTCAAACCATTGTAAGTGATAGGGATACAAAATTTCTTAGCCACTTTTGAAAAAAATAGTGGGGTAGGCTTAGCACCAAGTTGTTGTTTTCTACATCTTGCTACCCACAAACTGATGGCCAAAATTGAGGTGGTCAATAGGATACTTGGTTCAATGCTTCATGTCGTAGTGCATGCAAAATTGACCTCATGGAAGGAATACTTGTCTTTAATTGAATTTGCTTATAATCGTATTGTCCACAGGACTATTAATATAACTCTATTTGAATGTGTTTATGGTTTTAACCCCCTTACCCCTTTGGATGTCACCCTCTTTGTCAAGATGTTTTTATTATCTTAGATGGAGGCAAAAGAGCGGAGGTCATGAAGAAATTACATGAGAGGGAGAGGGTTCACCTTGAAAAAATTGATCATGAAGTGGCTAAAAAGGCAAACTAAGGTCGGAAGATGCTTGTGCTTGAATCGTGAGATTGGCTTTGGGT